>JALMQS010000025.1:7748781-7844986 GCA_024734495.1 Forficula auricularia | reverse complement strand
ATTGTACTTCGTTCAATTTACCATTATTCACTGACATTTCGATCTGTTAGAGGTCACAAATGTGGTAACTTTAATCTGATTGTTTTCTTAAATAAATAATTAAATAACAGATGGGTATATCAATAAGTTGTATAAATCTTATTATATTAAATACGACAATTCTTGTATATATGTATATCAGTCTGGGTTCTCTAGCTTAAACTCTAACGATTTGGATTAAATTCTCACACAGGTTAGGAGGTTTGTGGTGGACATTCGATCTGTCACAGTCTCATCTTCAGTTGGTGACTTTCGATGAGTTTATTCAAGTAAAGTAATTAATTTCACAGGGTGGTTATTAAATAAAAGGTGTATATTCCATTTTATTCAATTTCCTTTTAATTATTAATGGGTTAATTTTAAATTACTAATAGATCATTCTGGAAATATTCATATATATGTAAAGTTAGACCATACTAGTGATTAAAAATCAGTTTTTAAATTACCACAAAATATTTTATATTGGATACAACAATTAATTAGTAAAGAAAATTATTATTTAATTAAAAATTATTCAGTATTTATACATCATACATATACATATAATATATGTATATTATACTATAATCTGTAGGCACTACAAACTTCAAATACAAAAGCTAGGTGAGGAAATTAGGGGCAATTAGAGTGATGATGGGAAAGATGTGGGAAGTCAGTAGTGAAAGGTACAGGACAACAGAGAGGTTCAAGGATTAATATATAACTTAACTGGCAAAAGTTACCGAGCATCACTCAGTACTAGATATATCAGCAAAGATACCAAAAGAATGTGTTTTAAATATAGATTGCAAATGAAAATTAAAGAAAATGTACTAAATATATAGATGAAAAATACGTATCTTGTATCTGTATTTCAAATACTTGTATCTAAAATAGTCAAATATGCCTTTAAAGCATTCACTGAACTATTCAAAGATTGTGTTGCAATTTACAACTATTGAAGTAGATGTATATGTGGTTGTGATGTAGATATATGCGTGAGTGCCGTGGTTCAAAATAAAGGTAAAGAACGGATAGATTCGTATACATAAATCAAGCTATAATGAAAATCATACACAAACATGGAATTAGGGGTGGTGTTAAAAAATTGAAAGATCTTAAATATGATGAGCAAACTCAACAAATTTGTATACATAATCAAATTTATACATTAGCTTCTTGTTAATCTCTTCGTAACGAGCTTTCTAGAAACTCTACGACTGGTACGGTTTTAACAATGTGTCCTATAAATTATTATATTAAAAGAACATTAGTTGTTTTGTTTTTTTACATTTATAATTATATGTTTATTTTCTTGTTAATTATCTTTAAGTTAGAGTTAGGACGAATATGCTATTAATTACTTTCCGTTACTGTTTTAAACCGTAGTTAATGATATACGTGCTTCTAATATTGGTATTGTTGGTAACGCAAAGCTTGACCGATTTTTGTTATATATTAACGAGGTGTCCTTTCATAAATGATCATGTCAAACTTAAATACCACGACAACACGACAAACCATTACACTAAACTTTGAAATATATGGTACTAAATAACGATTTGAATGTGAACTTGTGCAACTAATCAACAGGTTTTTAATTCTATTTTTTACCTCTTTAAAGATATTTCTCTTACATGTATTTACTAGAGCCTCTAGCAAAATATCACGCCACTCATCTGCCTCTCTTCTATGATGAAAATGTTTATTAATTCTATATGGATCAAGACATTATGATTTAGGTGTGAATAAAAATGTAAACGCTAATGCAACAAACCTAGTTTAAAGAATTCGGTCAAATGCTGATATCGACCTTTATACCTCGTGGGTCAATTCTGTAAGAACCTTCTAAACCGATGGACTACGTGGAGGTAAATCCGGCACTCAGTCGACTTGCGTTTATGGAAAATAAATAAATAAAGCAAATTAACCAAACGCGCTTACTTTTATAGACCTCATCCTTCTTATCAAAATATTTTATTCAACACATTTCCATAGCTGAAGTTAACAAAATGAACGTCAATTCAAAAAAAATTAAGACATAAGTTCTTATATTTTGAAAAATAAAAATTTAAATTTATTTTTGTTAAGTCAGATATCACGATTAGTATAACACTCAGTACATGGTCATAAATGAAGTTTAAATAAACGAAATTTTTTTCACTTTTCAAAAATTGTATTGTCTAGGACATGTTTGGGTCTAGTTGAACCCATCTTCAACAATTCATCAAGAAGTAGCTGTTCTCACGCACCATTCGCGAAGTTCATGTATTGTACGGTAAATTAAAAACAAATCAAATTGGATAAAAATCGAACAAGCGCTTTCTTAACTCTTTATCCTGCTGCCTGATATCTGAGACTGGAACTCATCGCGCGGCTCATCGCACACGCGACCTCTTCGGCACGGGCCCGTATCCACAGATACCTTCGACCCCTGCCAGCCCATAAAATTCTTTCTTCTTCTTTTCACGATGGAGGGGACAACCCAGGCCTTTAGGGGTTGCACTTTTTGGTGTAACTCTTCTCTCACCATTTTCATGAAAAAAAAATCACAGTCAAAGAGAACACAAATAAAATTGACGTGATTTTGGTTTTAATTTTATTGTATATTACATGAAATTTTTGTGAATGGTGTGAAGAAGAGAGTTTACTTTGTTTTAATCGCTGAAGATGGGTTCAACTAGACCCGAAACATGTCTTAGACAATACAATTTTTTTTGGAAAAAGTGAAAAAAAATTTCGTTTTATTTAAAATTTCAATTTTTTTTTTAATTATGCAAGATTGAGGAAGAAAATGATTAATTGTGATATTATAAAGTGTTACAATCAAGAATATTTTAATTTTTTTTTAAATCAAATAATTATTCTCTTGGAATTATTTAAGATGAGTTTCAAATAGAAGTAATACGTGTGAGGTAAGGTCAGGTGGGGTAACTGGGGCCGGGGGCAACTGGACCAGGGGTCCTGTAGCCCCAGAGCTTTTGAATTTTTACCCCATTTTTTAGCGCAATTCACTTTTTCATATTGGTGGGAAATTTTCAGTGTACCTGAATTAGAGAAATTTCTTTAAGTTTATTTTATACTTAAGTACTTGGTTAAGTTAATTACTTATTTACTTATTTACCTAGTTATGTGCTTACCTAGTTGCCTTACCCAGTTCCTTGAAAATATTGAGACTTGAGTAAGTACTTAATTAAAGCTTTCTTAAGCATAAGGAACTTATTGAACTTTATTTCAATGGGTAAAATGAAATTATTTTGTTGAGTTGTTTGATTTATGATACTTTTTTTGAATTTGTTTGTAATTTATCGATTCTAAAAAAGCTTGTTTAAACTTATCTAGCTTAAAAAATTCAATAGAATAAAAAAATAGAGGTCTTGGTGCAACTAGGCCAGCCTGGTCAGGGCCCAATTACCCCGAATCGCTTACATCTTTGATTATTTTTAATCCATATACAAATGAGACTAATTCTACCTACGGCCAGGGCCTTGAGGATAGGGAACATGTCCAACTGCTCAAAAGATGTTAAAAATTAAAAAACAGAAAAATAGGCTGGGCTGGTCCAGATTACCCCACAACGCGTTTAACTAGGCCAACCGCAAAACTTTACATTCAACTTAAGATGATTCCAAAATTTTGAATAATCAAAAAGTTGAAAGTATCATGATTATTTGAAGAAAATTTCATCTTTCAATTAATATAGTCACGAGATCTATAAATTGTGAGGAAGCTTAGTTATAGCCAAAATATGGAGGAAAACAAAGAAGCTGGCCCAGTTACCCCACCTGACCTTACTACACTGTACGCGGTACGCGGTAGGTACTACCTATATTTAAGTTTTAATTATTTTTTTACTATGAATTTTATAGGTATTAAATTAGTTGGAAAGTTAAGATTCTAATAAAATGAGTAAATAATTCTGGTATTTTGGAAGAAATTCAAATATATATCTCTGTGTGTAAACATCAGCGACTGTTCAAATTCCCTGAAATCGATAATTTCTATTTCATGCAAACAAAGCGCTTCTATTAGAATATAATTCTCTACTCAGATGAAATCATTTCTTTCCGATAATGGAGATAATGATTATCAAATTCTTAAGAAATTAATATTAAATGAATAAAAAAAAATGGTTGCAAAATACTATTTATCAAGTAAATTCATTACCTTTTATTATTGATAAATTATTATATATTAAATTATTACCTATCAATTTTTAAATAAGAAGACAAAGGTTTAAATCTTTTTTACTCGTAAAAAACTAATATATGGATAGAAAATTATTCTAATCTGAAAACATTTCAATTCCAAATAAAATGAATAATAATTAAATATATAAAGTCTTTTGATTAAAGCATGTATTTAGTATATTTTATAGGAGAAATTAGATTTGAGTTAAAAAAAAAATTAAAAGCTTTTGTCTATTTTTATTGAATTTTTAAAAATTTAGACTATTAAAGATTTATTTCTATCGTGCCTAATTGATTTAGTATAATGATCAGAAACTTTGAGCTTTTAAGCATATTAAAGATTTATTGAAATGCCGATTTTCGGGATTTAAAAAGAAACAATCGTTTTATAACGAGCATCGTTTTGGTCCAAGTTCCAAAGTTAAAAGACCATTTCTAGAATAATAGAAATTAAGAAATTAATCTCTAATAATCTGAAACAAGTCTGGTCTTTGTATTACGCATCTAAAGATAGAGAGATTATTCTATCCGTGCACTTTTTAGTCATTTTCCTTAATCAAATTCTAATTAATGAATCGCTTAACAGTACATTTATTAATTAGTGAAATAAGCTGCAACGGATCGTTGCTAAACTTTATCCAAATTCATTTGAAATATTAATATGTTCTAGAGTAAAGTACTTTAAAATATAATTTTACTAAAAACTTTATTTAACCTTTTTTGTGGTTCCCAAGGTACTTAATTAGGATATTAAATTTCATCAAAATTGGTTAAGTCATTTTCAAGATATTTAGAAAAAACTAAAAAAGTACTGAAATAAAGTACTAATGTTTGTGGACCGATATGTACCAAAAAACTAATCAGCGCTTCATTTTGTTAAAATACTGGTAGGTTTTCAATTTCAATTCATTCGGTGCAACGGTGTGGAAAAATTCGTGGACGAAAAAAACGATAACACACACACATACATCCATCCATCCATCCGCACGCACTTCCAAAAAAAATGGCACTTTTTGGCCTCTCGGCGAGATTCCAGGTAATTTTTGGCAAAACCGTCACGTGCTAAAATTCAATCTCATTGAATACTTCAATTTGTGACCTTAATTGAGTTCATGGGTTCCGTAGTCTTTACCTGAGGACCCTTTGAAGTCGCGCTTGCCGCGAGAGCGATTCCAATACTTTCTCCCATGCTTCGCATTGGATAAAGTAAAAAGTAAAAACATTTTCAAGACTTGGTACCTACGCTAGAGACGCCCTAGAAATTAATAATAAGCTAAAATATAAATTAAATTGAAAGTTTTTGTGCCGAGGGTAGCAGAATTTTTACATATTGAAGGAGACAATAAAAGAGTGTCTTTATAAATAAATAAAATTTATAATTCCAGCAGAAGACACACTCTTTTATTGTCTCCTTCAATTAAATATAAATTGTTCATTTATGTCTATATTATTAAATCGACTTAAAATCTAAATTAAATCATCAAAAAAAATTATTTTTATCTGCATTTTTTGAACTCTAAGTTTTAAAGCTAGATAGATTAAAATCTACTCAATTCTCTCGATAGAAAATATTCACTATATGCCCCAAGATAGAACTTTCTAAAGCTTTTCTTTCTTGAGTTAAACACAGACACACATGCGGACAATAAAAAATAAACTGCAACGGATCGTTGCTAAACTTTATCCAAATTCATTTGAAATATTAATATGTTTGTTCCTTTATTATTAATCAGATATCACTTGCAATTTGTAGTTCATATTGATATTAATTCAAAAATAATTCTCATTTAATAGTCGAGGAATAACCATTCTACATTGGATTTTTGGCATTTCGGTTATTATTGTAACCATTGCTGAAGACATGGAGGAATCGACTTAAAATCAAAAATAGCCATCGATTCTCATCTAATACTTGAGGAATAACAATTCTACATTAGGTTTTTGACTTTTCGATTATTCTTGAGTTGTTTGCCATAAAAGAATTTAGTCTTTTTGATTTTAAGTCGATTCTTCCACATTTTCAGTAGAGGTTTCCATTAATAGTCAAAACATCAAAAATGGAATGCAATAAGGTTATTCCTCTAGTATTAGATAAGAATCGATCGTTATTTTTGATTTTAAGTCGATTCCTCCATGTCTTCAGCAATGGTTACCAATAATAATCGAAACGTCAAAAATCCAATATAGAATGATTATTCCTCAAGTACTAGATGAGAATAAATCGCTATTTTTGGTTTAAAATCGATTTCTCTATGTCTTCAGCAATGGTTACTAATAAAAACCGAAACGTCAAAAATCCAATATAGAATGATTATTCCTCAAGTACTAGATGAGAATCAATCGCTATTTTTGGTTTAAAATCGATTTCTCTATGTCTTCAGCAATAGTTACTAATAAAAACCGAAACGTCAAAAATCCAATATAGAATGATTATTCCTCAAGTACTAGATGAGAATAAATCGCTATTTTTGGTTTAAAATCGATTTCTCTATGTCTTCAGCAATGGTTACTAATAAAAACCGAAACGTCAAAAATCCAATATAGAATGATTATTCCTCAAGTACTAGATGAGAATCAATCGCTATTTTTGGTTTAAAATCGATTTCTCTATGTCTTCAGCAATGGTTACTAATAAAAACCGAAACGTCAAAAATCCAATATAGAATGATTATTCCTCAAGTACTAGATGAGAATCAATCGCTATTTTTGGTTTAATATCGATTCCTCCATGTCTTCAGCAATGGTTACTAATAAAAACCGAAACGTCAAAAATCCAATATAGAATGATTATTCCTCAAGTACTAGATGAGAATCAATCGCTATTTTTGGTTTAAAATCGATTTCTCTATGTGTTCAGCAAAGGTAACGGATAAGAAAACAACGCAGTTGCTATGGTTACTTATAAAAATTCCTCCCAAATTTTTAGCATTTCACAGAGAGAAGCCTATCCATTCTTACTTAAGCAAGGCTAAATGAGCTATATTAAAACTTTCAAATGAATAAATTTTAAAGAATTTAAAAAATTAAAAAAAGTACCATCTTACTCTAGAGTAAAGTACTTTAAAATATAATTTTACTAAAAACTTTATTTAACCTTTTTTGTGGTCCCCAAGGTACTTAATTAGGATATTACATTTCATCAAAATTGGTTAAGTCATTTTTCAAGTTATTTAGAAAAAACTAAAAAAGTACTGAAATAAAGTACTAATGTTTGTGGGCCGATATGTACCAAAAACTAATCAGCGCTTCATTTTGTTAAACTAATGGTAGGTTTTCAATTTCATTTCAATCGGTGCAACGGTGTGGAAAAAATCGTGGGCCAAAAAAACGATAACATCCATACACCCATACGCACGCACTAAATGAAAAAATGGCACTTTTTGGCCTCTCGACGAGACCCCATGTAATTTTTGGCAAAACCGCCACGTGCTAATATTCAACCTAATCGAATACTACAATTTGTGACTTTAATTGAGTCCATGGGTTCCGTAGTCTTTACCTGA
This sequence comes from Forficula auricularia, assembly GCA_024734495.1. Lineage (NCBI taxonomy): Eukaryota > Metazoa > Arthropoda > Insecta > Dermaptera > Forficulidae > Forficula > Forficula auricularia. The sequence continues at coordinate 7,837,275 of JALMQS010000025.1, read as the reverse complement.
GGACCCTTTGAAGCCACGCTTGCCCCGAGAGCGATTACAATACTTTACCCATGCTTTGCATTGGATAAAGTAAAAATCATGCTTGAGATGTTTCAGAGATATTTGAGTGAGAAATATAATTATGTATAGATTATTTGACTTGAATTCAATATTAGAGCCAACATCTCAAGTAATTGTTGAATCTTTTTCAATATAATTATATCCACTTGGTAAGAATGATAGATGGTTAATTTGGAGCTAATTGGAATGTTATATTTACCGGAAATAGCCAGACAATATGAATGTTCAATTCGAGGCACTTGGACACCTGGGTAGCGCACCGAGTCTACTGGCGATCGCCTGAGGCCCAGCGGAGGGGCGGGAGTAACTAGGAAATTTGCAAAGGATTGGAGGGGGAAGGGGGCGCAATTGACCATGCCAAATTACACATATTTAAGAAAATATACAAAGCATTGAAATCCTAATATAATGTTTTGAAAATATATTTCAGACACCTATAATAATTTTTAAGCTACGTTATTCTACTTGCCGAATAGATTAATTTCAATAAAAAGGAAATGGTGAAAACTTTTTCAAATCTCGGTGTAAATTTTGCAGCTATAATTGAGGGAAAAATAAATTAGCCAGCTCACTTGAGAGTGAAGCTGTTCTATTAATAAATTTAAATATACCTAATAAAGTATTTACAATAAAGCAAGACTGATCGACATAATGAGGTCTTAACTCCATGAAAATTACGGTACGATTCTTGATGGGGTAAAAAAATAACTCGTAGCCAGAAAATTTTCATGGGGGGGGGGTTCAATCGACAAAGCAAAATATTTAGCTGGAATTTTTTTTTATTAAAACAAATAGTCCATTTAAATTGTGTTTTTACCCGGAAAGTTTTGGGGTAGTTTCTTTGACCCTTTATGTTTTTGGGTGTGCTGAATCCGAATCGGAGGTTTGCTAAATAAAATAATAAGAACTCAAAAATCAAATAAAATGGACTAAAAGGTATAAAATAATTATCCTATTTAGTTACAACTAAACGATAAAATTGTTGCATGAAATTACTTTTTGAAGTAGGTGCCAAACAAACTATATTATCGAGCTTACGCGATGTTGTCTTCATTACCCGCCAAACGTACTAAGTAAGATCCATCGAGTGCAATTCATAAAATGTATATGTTTGGCACCGACTTCAAAGAGTGATTTCATGTAACCTTTTAGTGCATTTTATTTTATTTTTGAGTTCTTATTATTTTATTTGTTGCATTTAATTTTTTTGAAGTCGGTTTTTTTTTCTAAAAATTATTATTCAAATAATCAATAATACAGTAATATAGGTACAAGCGTAAAAATTCGATTTTCACCAGGGTAGTATAAAAAAATAATTTCTCGTGAATACTGAACATTTAATATCTATTTATTAAATGCTAATTTGATTATTTTTTTAGATAACACTATTAAAAATATATACGGCAAGTAGATTGGATACTTTTGCTGAGTGAATTTGATAAATTACATGTTAGAAGAATTTTTTCTTTTTTTCATATATAATTTTTCTCTCAAATTTTTTGTGACAGAACATTGTCAAAAATGCAAGAATAGGTAAAAAATCTCATTTTTTGCTCGAAAACTATCAATTTTTCGTAAATAACCTTCCTATTCCAATTGAAAGTTCATAAAATTTCCTACAAATTTCATCATTTAGGTTTTTTTCTACGACCAACTGTTAGGGCTCAAGCGCTAGTTGAAAATTGGCGTATTTTTCTGTCGTAGTTTTTCCTTCATAAAATGAAAAGCACTCATCCTAGAAACTTGATTTCTTTCTCATTCTCTAAGAAATTTTGTTTACTTGAGCTTTTATTTTGAACACTTTTTTGATAAAAGTGTCAAATTTATAGATATCTAGCATTTTCCATGACACTTTTGAGGATTCGGATCATATCTTGTAATGAAAAATACTAAAAATCTATAAATCTAAGAGTTTTATCAAAGAAAAACTAATTAATTAATTTTCCAATTAATGAATTTGTTTGAATTGTATCAAATTTAAATAAGTTTTAAATGTATAGAGTAGTCTTTGTCGAAAACGTGCTGTTTTATGGTCAAAATAGGAATTTTTTTTTTGAGATTTGCGAAAACAGAAAATTTACGACAATTTTCAACTAACGCTTGAGCCCGAAGAGTTTGTCGGAGATAAAAAACCTAAATGATGAAATTTGTAGGAAATTTTATGAACTTTTATTTTGAAAAGGAAGTTAATTTACGCAAAAAACCGCCAAAAAATGAGATTTTTCTACCTTTTTTTTTTTTGAATTTTTGGCAATGTTCCGTCACGAAATTTTATTAGCAAACCAAAAAACAAATAGGATCAAGAAATCAAAACTACCCCAAAACTTTCCACCGAAGGGCCCATTAGAGAACAATTTAAATGGACTAAAAGGGTACTTAAAGAAATTTAAAAAAGAACATAATTCTTGATTAAACATATGAAATATATTTAATTACAGTTAGTTTGCCATAAGAAACGGTTTGTCGTTGTCGTTACTGAGCCCGTCAGCCCTGCCCTTGGGTGGGGGGGGGGTTTCTGACACTCTCTTGTGATTTTCTTAGAAAATTTAAATCTATTTCTATTGGCACCTTGAGCTCTCTCAAATTCAATTTCGAAAAGTCCTTTTCTTTGCCCTTCGAATTTTGAATTTTGATTCAAAATGTTCGCTAGCTCTCGGTCTATAATTAATATTCTTAAGAATATTCACTCCAAATTACATATATATATTTATCTATATGTTTATTTCTTTCTCCGATTCTTCCAAGAACTTCCAAGAACTTCTGGAATCGGAGAAAGAAGAACCTTGTGGAAGAGTCTGAAGAAGAGAAGAGGTCAGATGATGGGGCACACACTGAGACATGGGGGACTGCTTAGGGATATCTTGGAGGGGGAGGTGGGAAAGAAAAGGGGAAGGGGAAGAGCCAGATTAGAATATTTCAACCAAATAATTGGGGATATGGGATGCCAGACATTTAGAGAGGTCAAACAGCTGGCGGGGGACAGAGTCGAGTGGAGACGGATTGTTGCATCAAACCAGTATTAGGACTGTATACTCAATGATGATGATATGTTTATTTATATTAAGCAGAGGACAGCCTCGTTGATCTCTCCATATAGTAATCTTTGTGTTAATTCCACAGACTTAGATTAATGTTTAAAAAACAACAACTACATTTTAGCCGACTTCAAAAAAGGAGGAGGTTCTCTATTCGACTGAATTTTTGTTTTTGTGTCTATGTTACCTGATATCTCCGCCAATTGTCAACCGATTTTGAAATCTTTTTGCATTGGGTTTAGTCTAGCTTTCGATTGGTCCCGTTTTTTTTCATTGGTATTAGACCTTTTTTGTTAGGTTTGTTCAAGCCTAACTTCTTTGTTTATGAACCGATTTCGATAATTATTTTTTATTGGAAAGGGGGTATCTTAGGCATGGTGCCATATTGATTTGGTCACGTTCTGATGATATGATCACTATTAATAACATCACTAAAAAGAGAAAAATAAAAATGATTTTTAAGAAAAAAATAAAACCGACTTCAAAAAAATTAAATGCAACAAATTAAATACACTAAAAGGTATAAAATAATTATTATCTTATTTAGTTACATCTAATCGAGGAAATATTAACATGAAATTACTTTTTGAAGTCGGTGCCAAACAAACTATACCTATAAGCGAGCGTACCCGCCAATCGTACTAAGTAAGATCCGTCGAGTGCGATTCATAAAAGGTATATGTTTGGCACTGACTTCAAAAAGTAATTTCATGTTAATATTTCCTCGATTAGATGTAACTAAATAAGATAATAATTATTTTATACCTTTTAGTGTATTTTATTTGTTGCATTTAATTTTTTTGAAGTCGGTTTTATTTTTTCTTAAAAATTGTAATGTTTGTTATCAGTGCAATATATATATAAAAGTGAAAGTCATATGGTTAGTTCACAAAACATGTTAAAATTTTTTAATTTAAAATATAAATGAATAAAATTCATAGTCAGAATCTCGAATTTCGAATGACTAATGAATTGCTGGATGGTTGTATTTTTTAATTACAACAAAATCATCGTGTATCGTTAGTGGAAAAAGAGAGGGGGGGGTAAATGGTGGGGGTAGAGTTTTTTTATTTAAATTTTTCCTCTCGGGTTAATCATCTGTCGGTTTGATCGTTGGCCTCCAATTAAATGAATGGCCTCTCATCTTTTAGATTCCACTCGACGCTCATTCAATTCCATCATTAGACATCATAATACGCTTTAACAGTTACACACACACACACACACACACACACACACAAAATAACCAGGCAATCAAAAAAAAGAAAAAATCATAATGATTTGAAAATTAATAATAAATCAATATGAGAATGAGGGGATAAAGGACCTGACAATTATGAATTTTATTATTTTACTCTCCAATTGAAATGTTTCGTTCGTTTATTCGGACTTCTCTTGGATTTTCCAAATTCACTTTCTTTTTACTTTACCATACAGGTTATCGTCAAGTATTGTAATCGTGAATGAGAAAAGTGGGTTTTTCCTTCTTTTTTTCGAAATATCTCAAAAACTGCTGAAACTATTTCGATTAGAAAAATTGAGCGAAACCATGGGATTTCGTTCTACAAAAAAGCTCTAATAAGTGAACAAATTATATTTTTCGAGATAATAATTGTTTTGTCAAAATGTCTGTTAGTTAGTCTGTGCGTTACCAAATTTTTGTGGACGAGCTAGCTCAAAAACTAGTGTGAATATCGAAACCAAATTTCACACGTAGTTTTGGTCCATTGAGATTAGGACCTGATTGGATTTTGGTGCATATCGACCTGAAATTAAAGGGGGTGGAGGGGGGGTTAAAAATTAAAAATCTAGGTCATTTGAGCAAACTCAACCAAATTTTGTATACATAATCAGTGGACTCCCAGAAGTCTAAAAATGCAAAAAGTTCCCGCCAAAAATAGGGGGGGGTCAAAAAATGAAAATCTTGACCATTTACCATACTCAACCAAATTTTGTATACATAATTAGTGGGTCCCCAGAAGTCTAAAAATGCAAAAACTAACCGCCCAAAATGGGGGGAGGGGGTGTAGGTTCAAAAAATAATAATCTTGGCCATTTACCAAACTCAACCAAATTTTGTATACATAATCAGTGGGGGCCCCAGGAGTCTAAAAATGAAAAAACAAACCCGCCTCCCCTTCATGATTATAAATAATTTTATTAAATATTAAATTAAGTGAGGGGCCAGGTTGTATGGTAAAGTCAAGTGGATGGCCACATCAGAACACGTCAGCTTATTTTTTGGCTTTCTCAGCTTTAACCATTAGCCATTTTTCCAGTCAAAAGTAATGGTTCAAAAAATTTGAAACTCTGTAAACTTTATCTTTATAATAGTTGCTATCTCTCAGAATTTTTTACAGATTTTTATCAATTATAATTTTGGAGTCTATAACTTACTATCGCTAAGATATAGCAGTAATTTATCTAACTGCAACTCCAAAATAATAGCTAAAAATTTGTAAAAATTCTGAGGGATACCTTCTATTATAAATATAAAGCCGACAGAGTGTCAAATTTTTTCAACCAATATTTTGGCCCCTGAATAAAAAATTGATCGTTCAATGTCAAAAACCCCATGTTATTTAGATGGGAAACTTACATCGCTGTGAGGAAAATATAAAAATTGATATAGAGACTTGAAACTTAAAGGATATTTTTGTTTTGTTTATTTCTAACCATATGAGCATGGGGAAGCATAAAAATTCGAACATAATAAGTGCCTCCCTAATCCATAAATATCAGGAGATATTCTCCATTTATCATTGGAAATTTGAAAAAACATTTAGGTACTTTAAAAAAGAAAATATAAACCAACTATAAAAAAATAAATATTTTGCAAATAGACAATGATACAAGACTTATTTTGGATTACTATTATAGATTAACCAGCTGCGAAGTCCGCCTTTGGCGGGCATCATTTGCTGGCCAACAGGCTACTAATTTTTATTTGTCATGAACTATTAGTGGGTTTTAAAATAATAATTTAAATTTTCTAATTTTAATAAATTTTATTTGGAATGAAATATTAATGGGGTTTAAAATAAAAAAAAATCACTTCCGCATCGTCGCGCAAGCTGATTTTTTATGAAAATGATGAGAGAAGGAGTTACACCAAAAAGGTGTAACACCTAAAGACCTGGGTTGGCCTCTCCATCATGAAAAAGAAGAAGAAATAATTTTATGGGCTGGGCGGGGGTCGAAGGTATCTGTGGATACGGGTCTTAAATAACTGAAGGTTATAAGTCGCGGGAAAGATGGTGGCAGGGAGCGAGTTCCAGTCTCTGGAGGTCATAGGGATAAAAAAGTTGGCGAAAGCGCTTGTTCGATTTTTATCAATTTGACAGCGAAGGGGTGCTGAGCGTTCGAAAACCGCATGTTTCTCGTAAAGAGGGCTTTAGGGGGAATAATTGATTTCAGCTCGACTGAACAGACACCGTGATAGTATCTGTAGTACAGGGAAAGGGCAGAAACGGTTCTTCGGTGAGCCAGGGAGTCGAGTGAGTTGGTTAGAGCCGGGTCTCCTATTAGTTTAATTGCTCGCTTCTGAATCGCATCCAGTGTAGCAAGAGAATGCTTGGAGGCACCCCTCCAGAGATGAGAGGCATATTCGAGTTAGGGACGAATTTGAGCCTTATACAGTATAAGAAGTTGACTGGGAGTATAACAGCGTCTAGACCTAAATAGGAGACCAAGCTTGCGCGCTGCAGCTTTAGCAGTGGTTGAGATATGGTCATTCCATGAAAGGTCGCAGACCCTAGAGTTAAGCCTAGCATTGAAATTTTATCCCTGAATTCTAGTGAGTGAGTCGAATGATATGTTTGGGAGATTTCTGTCGACGCGCCTAGAAATAAGGCAACACTGAGTTTTCACTGCATTGAAGTTAACTAAGTTTTGGGATCCCCAGTTTTTAAGTTTGCATAAGTCCAAATTAATTGAAGAGGCAATTTCTGCACGGTTTTTATGCGATGCAGAGGCGTTATGTAGGGTGCTGTCATTTGCGTAACAATGTACCGGATTGGAGGGCAAGTTTAGAAGGTCATTGATATAGATAAGAAAAAGCGTAGGGGAGAGAACCAATCCCTGAGGAACTCCAGCGTTGGTTTGGAAGGGGGAAGATGATATTCCATCAATGACAACCTTAATACTACGGTATGAAAGAAAACTTTCGAACTTATTATGGTATAAGTATAGATATTTCTTAATTTATATTCTAGGAACAGGCTTTTGACTCTCGTTAATGTGTTAAAATACGTATAAAGGAAAACTGTATGTCCAACTTTAACTTTTCCGTTCAATTTAGTCTGCCTAATAGAAAAATGATTTTCTTTTAAAATTCCAATTGGATTATTTTGTCAACTATATCAAGGGCTCTCTTATTTCATTTTGTAACTATTGAAATGTTACGCTCCCCTGTGTGAGTTCCAACCCCCTTGCCCCTCGCCTGGGTTCTCTTCATGCTTGAGAGAGAAAATTTCCCCCCTTGGCCCCCCTCTATAGCCCCGGAGAAGAAACATCTCGAATAAATATTTACATTAGATGTTGTCGATTACGACAAACAGCCATCGAATACTTTCTGACAACACACCCACACACTCACACAGCAAATAAAAAAAGCCAAGATGTCACTTTTTTTACTTCTTATTATTATTATTTCTCTCTCCCTTCATCTTCTTCTTCTTCTTTTTTTTTTTTTTTTTGATAGGAAAAGTAGTCAGAATAATGAGACATGGGAAAAATTTGACAGAAAAATTATATATGAAAAAAAGAAAAAATTGTTCTAACATGTAATTTAACAAATCCACTCAGCAAAAGTATCCAATCTACTTGCCGGATATATTTTTAATAGTGTTTTCTAAAAAAAAATAATCAAATTAGCATTTAATAAATAGATATTAAATGTTCAGTATTCATGAGAAATTATTTTTTTATACTACCCCTGGTGAAAATCGAATTTTTACGCTTGTACCTATATTACTGTATTATTGATTATTTGAATAATAATTTTTAGAAAAAAAAACCGACTTCAAAAAAATTAAATGCAACAAATAAAATAATAAGAACTCAAAAATAAAATAAAATGCACTAAAAGATTACATGAAATCACTCTTTGAAGTCGGTGCCAAATATATACATTTTATGAATTGCACTCGATGGATCTTACTTAGTACGATTGGCGGGTAATGAAGACAACATCGCGTAAGCTCGATAATATAGTTTGTTTGGTACCGACTTCAAAAGTAATTTCATGCAACAATTTCATCATTTAGTTGTAACTAAATAGGATAATTATTTTATACCTTTTAGTCCATTTTATTTGATTTTTGAGTTCTTATTATTTTAATTGTTGCATTTAATTTTTTAAGTAGGTTTTTTTCTAAAAATTATTTTTATTTTTCTCTTTTTAGTGATGTTAAGAATATCGACTTATGATAATACCTTGAATGCATCTCGTAAGAGAAATATTCGAGCGAATGAATCAGAAATTTATAATAAAATTCAATTAATAAATAGAGAAATTATCTCGAAACGTTGGCAGGTTTTAAATGAACGTTTTAAGATTGTTTTTTTATAAAAGATTTTATTTATTATAATTTCGATTATTTGCTCATAAGAATTGGAGATTTCCATTATTTTGTCATTGATCTTATCATCAGAACTTGACCAAATTAATATGGTATTCGCTTTCCAATAAAAAAATCATCGAAATCGGATCATAAACAAAGAAGTTATGCGTAAACATATTTAACAAAAAAGGTCCAATACCAATGAAATTTATACGGGACCAATCGGAAACTATACTGATCCCAAGGCAAAAAAAATCACCGAAATCGGTCCACATGGTTTAAAGAAATCGGCGATCAAACATCATCAGAACTTGACCAAATTAATATGTGACCACCCCTAAGGTATTTCCTTTCCAATAAAAAAAGAATCATCGTAATCGGTCCATAAACATAGAAGTTATGCGTGAACATGCATAACAAAAAAGGTCCAATACCAATGAAAAAAAACGCTACGAATTGGGTTCTAGACTGAACAAAATGTAAAAAAATCATCGAAATCGGACCACAAGGTAAAGAGAAATAAATGTTCAAACACAAAAAAACAGACATTCCGTTGAATTGATAACCTCCTCCTTCGTCGGTTAAAAAGGATATTTAGCATTAACTCGACTCCCTAGACCATAGTAGAACTGTATCCGCCCTTTCCATTTTATATAGATACTACCATGGCGTTTGTTCTGACGAGATAAAATCAATAATCCCTCCAAAAGCTTCATTTGAGCGAAACACAGATTTTTCTAAGATTCAACACCCCCTACGCACTAGATTGGATACTAGCCGAGCAAAAAACATTAGCCAATTCGTTTATCCCTATGACTTCTAGAGACTGGTACGCTCCTTCTATGTCCGTTTTCCCAGGTACATAGAACCTTCAGTCTTGGAAGACCCGCATCCACAGATTCCATCAACTCAGACCAGATTCCTGAAAAATTAAATGGAACAAATAAAATAATAAGAACTCAAAAATCAAATAAAATGCAATAAAAGGTATAAAATAATTATCTAATTTATTTACAACTAAAAGATGAAGTATTAACATGAAATCACTTTTTTGAAGTCGGTGCTAAACAAACTATATAAGCGAGTGTACCCGCCATAAGTACTAAGTAAGATCCGTCGAGTTAGATTCATAAAATGTATATTTTTGGCACCGACTTCAAAAAGTGATTTCATCAAAATATTTCGTCGTTTAATTGTAACTAAATTAGATTATTATTTTATACCTTTTAGTGCATTTTATTTGATTTTGAGTTCTTATTATTTTATTTGTTGCATTTAATTTTTTTGAAGTCGGTTTTATTTTTGAAGGTTTGCTTCTTTAAGCGCCCTGGGCAGGGTCTAAATGGGAAAAAGCGACCCCGTAAGATTCCCATTCTGCTACGATTCTGGGCTGCTGGTAGGGGAAGTGAGAGAGGGCGGGTGAAGGGTGAGGAGGTAAAGCTGCAGTAGCTATTGATGGCACAACCGTTCATACAGCTCTTAGGGGCGGTTGTATGTCGCAAAATAAATGCTTTTTACCACTAACAAACGGTAGATGGTAAATGGAGCCACTGGGATGGCCAATCAGATGAGAGGCAAATAAACCTTTTCATTAATAATAATAATGTTAGAGCTGTGTGGTTGGGTATGTATAGCGATAGGGTTTCTTTTCAGCAGGTAGAGGGTGTTTTTTTCACTCTATGTAGTTGTCAAAATTAATTAAACTGTAGCTTTGAACTTAAGTTGTGAGAGAAGTGAACTATCGTACCCTAATACTAGGGTTAGAGTTTGTCCTACTAATGATTTTAGATCTACTTACCTAACAGAATATTAAAAATTTATTTTTCGGCTTACAAAATTAATTATATTGCCATGATTTTAATTTCCTTTTTTTTATTTTTTTTTTATAAATTTTATTAAACCAATTATTTTACATTAATTAATGTATACATTGTATTTTTTGCTTCGATTCCGGAGATTACTTCTCCACCATCGAGTGTCCTTATTTATCTTTAGTCCTTGTTTTTAATAAGAGGAAAAATCTAATTAGATAAAAAAACCTCTTTTCCGATAATTATTTCAATTCCATTATTCCCCAATCAAGTCGATTTGTCATTCAATCTCTCTTCCTTCCATCCCTCCAATCCCTTCATCCAATCCCATGATTTTAATTTCTTTTTTTTTTTTTTAATTTTATTAAACCAATTATTTTACATTAATTAATGTATACATTGTATTTTTGCTTCGATTCCGGAGATTAATTCTCCACCATCGAGTGTCCTTATTCATCTTTAGTCCTTGTTTTTAATAAGAGGAAAAATCTAATTAGATAAAAAAACCTCTTTTCCGATAATTATTTCAATTCCATTATTCCCCAATCAAGTCGATTGGTTAATTCTCCCAATCTCTCCTCATCTGTTCAACCATCTCCCATTTGAATTTCTTTTTTTTTTTTTTTATAAATTTTATTAAACCAATTATTTTACATTAATTAATGTATACCATGTATTTTAGCTTCGATTTCGGAGATTGCTTCTCCACCATCGAGTGTCCTTATTAATCTTTAGTCCTTGTTTTTAGTAAGAGGAAAAATCTAATTAGATAAAAAAACCTCTTTTCCGATAATTATTTAAATTCCATTATTCCCCAATCAAATCGATTGGTTTTGAGCTTTTCGACCATTTTAATTTCTTAGTTTAAAAATATTTTAATAGTAATATTCTTAAAGAACTATCAGTGGGTTTTAAAATAAATAAATCAAACAATTAATATAATTTAATAAGTGTTATAAAAACAACACGTTAAAACCTCAATTGAATTCTTATAAATATGAATATTGCTGCTATTTATTTAATAAATATTATTAATTGTCTAGTAAAAGAAAAAAACAATAATTGTATAAATATCCTGTAAAGGCTTTTAACTAGACGTTGAAATGAATAAGATTGTTAATCATTGCTTTAAATTCTGATAGTAGCGATCCTAGCGTAATTCTTCTGGTACTTATGGTTGCCTATAAACGCAGGGGCTATCGAAAACCAAGCTCAATTCTCTGAGGTCTTAAAAGTTTTGTCTATTTTCTTGAGTGCTATGGTCATTATTGCTTTGTAAGGTTCCGTTTATTAAAACATAGAAAACGAATCTCTTTTAGGGAATTTTTTTTTAATAATTCCTACAAATTTAGAAATTATTTCACTTATTTTTGAAAAAATAAAAAGTTAAATTGAGCACCTGCGACAGGATTCAACAGTGTTGGTTAAGACAACTCTTAGGGTGTACACGAGAGATCACAGGTTCAAATCCTGCCTGGTGCTCAGTTTAAATTTTCCATTTTTTAAAAAGAATAATATAATTTGTCGATTTGCAGAATTAAGGTGGTTCTTTCTCGACAATCTACATAAAAGTTTTAGCCTCATAACCACTCCATACATACACAACTGTGCTAAAATTTTAGGTTATGTTTTTTAAAGTGACTGTACTTTTTACACTACTATATTCTCGTTTCCAAGCCATTGATCTTCCACTAAAAATAATCGCCAAATAGGTTTTTTTTTATCAAAACTACGTACTGGTAAATAATTTCAATTTTTTTTTAGGTTACTCCGAATATATTATTCTAACAAATATTAATTTTTCATCAGGTTGGGCAAAGTCCTTCAATGAAAAAAATAAAATAATGATCCATAAAAGAGAAACAAATATGTTGTCCTCTGCTTGATGCAAATAAACATACACACATATATGTATATTAAATATATATATATCTGTATTTATATTATTTATTTGTTTGAGACTATAATTTCGAAGACTTTGCCCTCATCATCAGTTATATATGTGGGTATGTATATTTAATTATAAATATTATTTTCATGGGTTCAGCATCGCATGGATATTGAAAATTTTTTGATCTTTACTTAGTCGAGAGCCAGTTAAAATTAAAAAAGACATGATGAGGCCAAGTCTTCGAAACTATAGTCTCAAACAAATAAATAACATATAGACAGATATATATATTTGATATATATATATATATATATATATATTTATGTGTGTATGTTTATTTGCATCAACGAGACAACTTCTTTGTGTATCTTTATGAATCAACAACTCTGCTACTCTCGGCAAAATAAAAACTTTTCAATTAAAATAATGATGATTTTCCACCCTTTCCCCAATCTACCATATTCAAAATTTTCATTTTAATTGCAATTATTTCATGTTTGGTGTGGTAAATGGTCTTCAAATTTTAACAGTGTGTGTATTATGCTTTTAATAGCTGAGTACCTGGAGCCACCGAGCGATTCACGGTAACCCCTCACCCCCTTCCCGAAACCACACACCTCGCCCCAACTGCACCCCACCTCCTGCACCTCCCACACCCACCCCCACCCCGCACCCAGTTTTTTGATTTATAGCTTTCAAATGGTCTACATATTATGTGTATATTTGTTTACTTGTACACCAATTTGCTTGCCACATTCGTACATATTGATAAACATTATAAAAAATAAATAGGAAAAATAACATAAAAAAATAATCGTGTATAGGATCTGAAATAAAAACATAAAATTAAATAAGATTTATTTCCAAGTTATATGAGAAAAAAGCCACTTCAACCACTTTATTTGTAAATACACCTGTAATGTTATGATTTAGACACCTGTTAATTAAAAACAAACAATTTTTTTTTTTTTTTTATAAATTTTATTAAACCAATTATTTTACATTAATTAATGTATACATTGTATTTTTGCTTCGATTCCGGAGATTACTTCTCCACCATCGAAGTGTCCTTATTCATCTTTAGTCCTTGTTTTTAATAAGAGGAAAAATCTAATTAGATAATGGTTAATTCATCATCCAATCCTTCTCTCCAAACAAAAAATTCCTAATTTTAATATAATATATTAAAATTTGCTATAACCTATTAGTGGGTTTTAAGATTAAAAACTAATTAAAAATAAAAGATAATTAAAAAAAATCTAAATAAACTTTTTTATTGAGATTTTCATCTATCAATAATTACTTTAATTAAGAGAAAGAACAATTAAGATTAAATTTGTCGAGGTCAGACCTAGCCAGATCGCTTTCTCATCCTCAAAACTTATAATAGAATTTGTTTCATCAAAATCGGTAGAGCCGTTTGCAAAATAGAACCAAGATACAAATATATATATATATATATATACAAACAATTTTTGCTCGTTTAATAAGAGTAGATATTCCAAGTATCGAAGACTTCTTGAACTTTTACATTTGTGAAAGAAATACCTTAAGAGTCAGAATAAAAAAAAAAGCATATTTTACTTGCTCGGTTTATTTATTTAAAAATTAAAATTAAAAAAAGTAACGTTTAAAAATAGTAAATTTTCAAATAACAGTCAAATTTATAATATTGGTAGATATGAAGGCTTTGAAAAGATGATATCAAAACTTCGCTTATTCTTCCATATTAATTGAAAAAAAAATATTTCTATTAAATTTAATAAATAACTACCTAAATAAATTAACAAATTAAAAGAATAAAAGAAAAGTGTAGAACGCGCGAGAATCCTTTGGAAATGTAATTATGAAATCTCTTTATCTACTGTATTTTACCGTAGATGAAGAAGGCGAAAGAAGGTCGGGAAGGCGGATGGGGAGGTTTATACCGTCGCGTCGTGTTAACAAATAATTAAATTCACATGATTTACATTGATTTAGCTAATTTTCTAATGAATAATGAATAACAAGAAGAGAGGGAATTTTCCAAATTCAAGAAACGTTCTCAGCTGGATGTTGAATCATAATTAGATTTCATTCTAATGGAAAAGGACACTTTCAATAGAGAGAAAGAGAGAGAGCTTTTTTGCCCCTTGAGGCTACTTTTTTATTTGCTACCCCTCTTCTTCACTTATCAAAGAGAAAATAGATTTTCTGATCTATAAGGCAATCAGTATTAAGTCTGTAAGTGTAAGTAACTGAAAGTGCCTGTCATATGATTGGCCATCCCAGTGGCTCCATTTACCATCTACCATTTGTTAGTGGTAAAAAGCATTTATTTTGCGACATACAACCGGCCCTAAGAGCTGTTTGAACGGTTGTGCCATCAATAGCTACTGCAGCTTTACCTCCTCACCCTTCACCCGCCCTCTCTCATTTCCCCTACCAGCAGCTCAGAATCGTAGCGGAATGGGAATCTTACGGGCTCGCTTTTTCCCATTTAGATCCTGCCCAGCGCGCTTAAAGAAGCAAAGCTTCAAAAATAAAACCGACTTCAAAAAAATTAAATGCAACAAATAAAATAATAAGAACTCAAAAAATAAAATAAAATGCACTAAAAGGTATAAAATAATTATCTATTTTAGTTACAATTAAACGACGAAATATCTTGATGAAATCACTTTTTGAAGTCGGTGCCAAACATGTACATTTTATGAATCGAATTCGACGGATCTTAGTAGGTTTGGCGGGTACGCTCGCTTATATAGTTTGTTTAGCACCTACTTCAAAAATTGATTTCATGTAAATATTTTGTGAACTAAATTAGATAATTATTTTGATACCTTTTAGTGCATTTTATTTGATTTTTGAGTTCTTATTATTTTAGTAGTTGAATTTAATTTTTTAATAGTAGTTGAGTTTTATTTTTATTTTTTTATAAGAATTATTTTTATTTTTCTATTTTTTAGTGATCTTATTAATAGTGACTTAAGATAATATCTTTCATGCATCTCGTAAGAGAAAGATTCGGGTGAATGAATCAGAAAATGATAATAAAATTCAATTCATTAATAGAGAAATTTTCTAGAAAGGTTTGCGGGTTTTAAATGAACGTTTTAAGATTGTTTTTTTTACTTTATTTTTTATAAAAGATTTTATTTATTATAATTTCGATTATTTGGATTTACGCTATTTTGTCATTAATCATATCATCAGAACTTGACCAAATTAATAAGCGACTACCCTAAGGTACCCCTTTCCAATAAAAAATGAATCAACGAAATCGGTACACGTGACAAAAAGGTCTCGCTGAACATACATATTTAGGTATCTTGACTATCTTGGAGCTATACTGATCCATATGCAGAAAGAATCATTTAAATCGGTTCATAAACAAAAAAGTTATCCGTGAACAAACTTAACAAAAAAGGTCCAATACCAATGAAATTTAAATGGGACCAATCGGAAAATAGACTGAGCACAATACAAAAAAATCATCAAAATTGGTTCATAATTGGCGAAGAAATCAGGTAACATAGACACAAAAAAAATCGGTCGAATTGAGAACCTCCTCCTATTTTGAAGTCGGTTAAAAATAAATACAGTTCTTTTATAATAAAAAATAACAATCTCGACATTTACTAAATTTCGAAACGTTTCGGGAGAAATTCTCCAATCATCAGTGCAAAATTAGAAACAAAAAACAGTGATTAAGATGATAAAAAGTTTCTCTTTTATTCTCTTTAGATACTATCTAAATCAGTGATTTCTGTGATTCATATACACTGTTAATTTTCATGGGTTCAAATGCCCGATTTGATATAGAAGTACCTGGAGGCACCGAGCGATGCTCGGTAACTTCTTCCTTCAACCGAATGTTTTCTACATTTGATTCAATCATGAATCAACTGTAAGGAATTTTTGTCAAATATTGAGTGAAAATAATATTTGAACTTATATATTTCTAACTTGAAATAATGATCTTAAATAAATTTTTTTATAATTTTTCTAACTGATATAACAAAGAATAATTGACCTATCAATGAGAAGTGTTTTGGCCGCGCTTTATTTGAAAAAGATATTTTATCACAAGACTATTGCGGATTATGCTATTAAAGTCTGTGGAGTCTTGAATCCGGACCAGGAGAGAAAAAAGATGTGATCCACTTAGCTACAATCCAACGTCATTTTGCGTATAGCCCGCTAGACATTCGGATGGATCACCAAGTGAACTTAAGATCTCTGACGTTGGATTGTAGCTAAGTGGATCACATCTTTCTCTCCTGGTCCGGATTCAAGACTCCACAGACTTTAGCATAATCCGCAATAGTCTTGTGATAAATATCTTTTTCAAATAAAGCGCGCAAAATACTTCTCATTGATAGGTCAATTATTCTTGTTATATCAGTTAGAAAAATTATAAAAAATTTATTAAATCATTATTTCAAGTTAGAAATATATAAGTTCAAATATTATTTTCACTCAATATTTGACAAAAATTCCTTACAGTTGATTCATGATTGAATCAAATGTAGAAAGCATTCGGTTAATTTATGGCAGGCATCTAACATACATGCTAATAGGCAGAGCGCTCTGTACTGGGAGATTGAATATATAACATCAGAGATCTTAAGTTCACTTGGTGATCCATCCGAATGTCTAGCGGGCTATACGCAAAATGACGTTGGATTGTAGCTAAGTGGATCACATCTTTTTCTCTCCTGGTCCGGATTCAAGACTCCACAGACTTTAATAGCATAATCCGCAATAGTCTTGTGATAAAATATCTTTTTCAAATAAAGCGCGGCCAAAACACTTCTCATTGATAGGTCAATTATTCTTTGTTATATCAGTTAGAAAAATTATAAAAAAATTTATTCTTCCTTCATTTAAAATCATTATTTTAATATTATTTTTAATTTAAAATTCTGATAAAAAGTTCAATTTTTATTTGAGAGCCCTTTTAAAATTAAAATAAACTGCAACGGATCGTTGCTAAACTTTATCCAAATTCATTTGAAATATTAATATGTTTGTTCCTTTATTATTAATCAGATATCACTTGCAATTTGTAGTTCATATTGAAATTAATTCAAAAATAATTCTCATTTAAGAGTCGAGGAATAACCATTCTACATTGGATTTTTGACATTTCGGTTATTATTGTAACCATTGCTGAAGACATAGAGGAATCGACTTAAAATCAAAAATAGCCATCGATTCTCATCTAATACTTGAGGAATAACAATTCTACATTAGGTTTTTGACGTTTCGATTATTATTGGTAACCATTGCTGAAGACATGGAGGAATCGACTTAAAATCAAAAATAACGATCGATTCTTATCTAATACTAGAGGAATAACCTTATTGCATTCCATTTTTGATGTTTTGACTATTAATGGAAACCTCTACTGAAAATGTAGAAGAATCGACTTAAAATCAAAAAGCCTAAATTCTTTTTTGGTAAACAACTCAAGCTTGAGTCTAATATTTTAATCGTTTACATTTCATCTTCCGTAATTAGCAGAGCTTTGAAAATTGAAGCTTAAGCTATCTAGATGCTACAAGAAGTACCACAAGATTTTGGCTAAAATAGAAGTACCGGAAGTTGATGTTTACGCACGTAAGAATGTACCCCCTGCGTTTTGCAACTATAAATCTCAGAGCTACTAAATTCGAAACTTAAGCTCGATATAGGCTAGAAGGGGTACAGCAAGTTTTTGCTTGAAATCGGAACACCGGAAGTGGACATTTACATGAAAGATTTTTGTTTTTATTATTTTCTCAAAAACCGGACTAACGATTTTTAAAAAATTGGTGTACTTATCAAGTGTCATGAGTTATTAAGCTATTTAGAGGGAAAAAGTTACCGAGCATCGCTCGGTGCTCAGAGTACTAGTAATAATATTAGCAATCTCATTCATTTTATAATATCTAGTCTATTTTTAACCGACTTCAAAAAAGGAGGAGGTTCTCTATTCGACTGAATTTTTTTTTTATTTTTTTTGTGCCTATGTTACCTCATATCTCCGCCAATTGTGAACCGATTTTGAAAATTTTTTTGCATTGGGTCCAGTCTGCCTTCCGATTGGTCCCATTTTTTCTTTATTTATCATAGGTACTAGACCTTCTTTGTTAGGTTTGTTCAGGACTAACTTCTTTGTTTATAAACCGATTTCGATGATTCTTATTTTATTGGAAAGGGGGTATCTTATGGATGGTGCCATATTAATTTGGTCAAGTTCTGATGATAGGATCACTAATTAATAACATCACTAAAAAGAGAAAAAAAATTTTAAGAAAAAATAAAACCGACTTCAAAAAACTTAAATGCAACAAATAAAATCCACTAAAAGGTATAAAATAATTATTATCTTATTTAGTTACAACTAAACTACGAAATATTAACATGAAATTACTTTTTTAAGTCGGTGCCAAACATATACCTTTTATGAATCGCACTCGACGGATCTTACTTAGTACGTTTGGTGGGTACGCTCGCTTATAGGTATAGTTTGTTTGGCACCGACTTCGAAAAGTAATTTCATGTTAATATTTCGTAGTTTAGTTGTAACTAAATAAGATAATAATTATTTTATACCTTTTAGTAGATTTTATTTGTTGCATTTAAATTTTTTGAAATCAATTTTATTTTTTCCTTAAATTTTTTATAATTATAAGACACTTGTATCAGCTCTATTCGATTTTCGTTTATTATTATTTGTATACCCCCCCCCCTTCTTTTGGGTCATTATCAATTTTCACAAAGTGAGTCATTTCCGTACGGTCGTAGGGTGCTTATAGCTATATTTTTGGACACCCCTCCCCTAATTTCAGTCTATGAAAGAAATAATGACTTTTTTTTTATTGTAGGACATATTTATATTAAATTATTTTTTTTTCCTTTATTTTTAGTTTGAAAATTTTATAATTTTTTTTTTAACAACTCTTAATTTTTGGTTCAATTCCAACCAAAATCTAATTAGCTCTTAATCTCAATAAAAAAAATACATGTGAATTTATTTTTGATATATACAGTAGTTTTTGAGCTAGTCGAGCGGTTCTATGAAAGAAATATCGAAGACTGCGATGTCCCTCGGTGGTCGGGTAAAAATGGATAATGGGCGAGTGGTTCCTAAATGGATTTAGAGAAAGACATTTTAACACCTAACCCGACCCGAGAAGATACGAGATCGAGTTTTACTTACACCAACATATAATATAACCACTAGGGTGTTCATTGTTTTGGGTATTTTCGAATTTTTACGCTGACAAAGGCTTACATTGTTCGAAATAAATAAAAAAATATCTCCTAAGTTTCAAGTCTCAATCTCAATTGCAACCTGTGCCGCAGAGTGATGCAAGTTTCCCATGAGGTTTTTGTCATTGAACTATCAATTTTTTATTCCAGCCAAAGTATTAGTTTACAAAATTTGAAACT
This sequence comes from Forficula auricularia, assembly GCA_024734495.1. NCBI lineage: Eukaryota > Metazoa > Arthropoda > Insecta > Dermaptera > Forficulidae > Forficula > Forficula auricularia. Next base: position 7,817,492 of record JALMQS010000025.1, on the reverse strand, counting down.
CAGTAGACTTTAAGCTTATAATACTAGCTATCCTTCAGAATTTTTACAGATTTTTAGCTATTAAAATTTTGGAGTTACAGCTAGTTAAAATACTTCTATATCTTAGCGTTAGTAAGTTATAGGCTCCGAAATCCTAATAGCTAAAAATCTTTAAAAATTCTGAGGGATAACTACTATTATAAGCTTAAAGTCTACTGAGTTTCAAATTTTTTGAACCATTACTTTGGCCGGATTAAAAAATTGATCGTTCATGCCAAAAAACCCCATGTTATTTAGATAAGAAACTTACTTCGCTGTTCGGCAACGATTTAAATTGATAGAGAGACTTGAAAGTTAGGGTATATTTTTTTTTATTTATTTCGAATCATATATGAGACTCGGAAATCGTAAAAATTCTGAAAAACCCAGTATAAGGATCACCCTAATATATATCCAATAGGATATTTGAACTACTGAGATTAACAGAAAAAATATCTTCGAAAATATATAGTCTTAAAACAAATAAATTATATATGGGGCATTCCACGCTAAATCGGACGGTATGAAAAATTTTAATTTTTGATTTCCTTCATTTTTTGACATTTTTTAGTAGCCATCAAAAAACTCTTCCTTGTAAATTTTGAAATCTTTTTGATCACCGGTTTAAAAGATATCGAATTTCGGTTTTTCGCTCATAACTTCTTCAAAAATGGTCCAAATTCAGAATTTTTTTTTAATATTTGTTTACTTTTTTACATAAAAAAATTATTTAAAGTGGTTTTATATGCGATTTTTGATTTTGAAAATTTTAATCTTGTTTTTGAAACTGTATGTACTCTTCGATTTTTTTGATAATTTTTTATTTTAAACTTCTATTCATTCTACAAATTTTAAGACCGGGTTGATAGTAGGTCCTATGATAATTACTATTTTTTTCGATTTTCGATTTTTGATTTTGATTTTCTTTCAACAAACTAAAATACTAATTATTTATTTTAAACACCTGTTAACGATAAAAATCAATTCAAAATAACTAAAAAAAGAGAACTCAATACCAAAAAGTGGTTTTAATAGTGTTAATAGAATAAATTTTTTCGAAATTTTCAAAAATTAGAAAAAATATTAATTATCATAGGACCACAATCAACCCGATCATTAAAATTTGTAGAATGAATAGAAGTTTAAAATAAAAAATTACCAAAAAAATCTAAAAGTCCATACATACAGTTGTTAAAACAAGATTAAAATTTTCAAAACTAAAAAATCGCATATAAAAACACTTTAAATAATTTTTGTTGTATTTTTTCTAAAATCTATGTAAAAAAACAACAAATATTCAAAAAAAAATTCTGAATTTGGACCATTTTTGAAGAAGTTATGAGCGAAAAACCGAAATTCGATATCTTTTAAAACAGGTGATCAAAAAAATTTCAAAATTTACCAGGAAAAGTTTTTTGATGGTTACTAAAAAATGTCAAAAAATGAAGGAAATTAAAAATTAAAATTTTCCAAACAGTCCGATTTGGCGTGGAATCCCCCATTTTTTTTTTTTTTTTTTTTTTTTTTTTATTAGGTGACCAGAGGCCATTCATTCTCTTTAAATTACATAAAAAAAATATATATATAAATCCACTTTACAATAAAACTCAAAAAACAAAAAGGAATTACAAAATACAAAAATTTATAGATTCTACATAATTCTTACATACATTAGTAAAATATATATGTTAAAATAAAAAAATTAAAATAACAAAATAAATAATATTAATAACAAAGAAGTACTTTTTAGATCTTGATATTAGCACGGATGCACTGCTCTAACCGAGGGGTGAACCGCGACCTAATATGCTGTACACCTACTTCCACTTGTACTTCCAAATATTTCCAAGTACTTCCAAATATTTCCAAGTACTTCCAAATATTTCCAAGTTATTCCAAATATTCCCAAGTACTTCCAAATATTTCCAAGTACTTCCAAATATTTCCAAGTACTTCCAAATATTTCCAAGTAATTCCAAATATTCCCAAGTAATTCCAAATATTTCCAAGTACTTCCAAATATTTCAAGTACTTACAAATATTTCCAAGTACTTACAAATATTTCCAAGTAATTCCAAATATTCCCAAGTACTTCCAAATATTTCCAAGTACTTCCAAATATTTCCAAGTACTTTCAAATATTTCCAAGTAATTCCAAATATTCCCAAGTAATTCCAAATATTTCCAAGTACTTCCAAATATTTCCAAGTACTTCCAAATATTTCCAAGTAATTCCAAATATTTCCAAGTACTTCCAAATATTTCCAAGTACTTCCAAGTAATTCCAAATATTCCCAAGTAATTCCAAATATTTCCAAGTACTTCCAAATATTTCCAAGTACTTCCAAATATTTCCAAGTACTTACAAATATTTCCAAGTAATTCCAAATATTCCCAAGTAATTCCAAATATTTCCAAGTACTTCCAAATATTTCCAACTACTTCCAAATATTTCCAAGTACTTCCAAATATTTCCAAGTACTTCCAAGTACTTCCAAATATTTCCAAGTGCTTCCAAAATACTTCCCAAGATGTGTACACCTACTTCCAATCGCGGATCACCCCTCGGCTTTAACTATATTCTTCGTGGGATTTTTCAAAACTTGTTCGATGCGTTGAGGGGGATCTCTAAAGTGTGGTTGTATTAATTTTTTCCGGAGGGGGTGGAATTCCTTATATCTATACATATTTATATTTAGGATACGTTTATTTGCATCAAACAGAAGACAACCTCAGTGATTTCTCTTTAAAATGTTTATTTGGTGAAATCGAGCATTAATCTTCAGAATTTTTTTTTCCATAATTAAACGGAATATTTTCCATTTACTAGTCCTGCCTTTTTCCACGAATTGGTGGCGCCGTGGAGTGATATCTAATTGGCCAAATGTCGCCCCCGAAATGTGTATGGGACCTTTTGGAAGATGTGGTCTTGAAGAGAGGCCAGAAGGAGCCTCTCGATGGCGCCGATCCGAGTGACTCAGCACTCAGGGACGTCTCCAATCTCGATGATGGCGATACTAAAAGTTTTTCAAAACGTGTTTCGATCCCCCTCCCAAATGGGGGCTGCGGGGCAAGCAAGGCAAAAGCTTTTCTCTTCTGCTTTTATTCTTTATTTTGTCATTGAGAAACTGTAAATGAGGTTGCAAAAGCAACAGATAATTCAATGTTTGTTGTTATAGGCTTCTTTAAAAGTAGATAGAAGTGTGCTCGACACACACACAAACATAAAGGGGATTTTTCTCACTGAATACACACATTAATAGAGAGATGATAAAAAAAAAGCCTCGAGTGGGATTATGCCTTTCAAATCTCGGCTGCTCAACGTCCCTCTCGTGTCAATCAAACCTTTTTTATTTATTTATTTATTATTTTATTATTATTTATTTCAATAGTTTAGTCACAAATGAAATTCTAGAAACTGCTCATAGAATTAATTAATAACCAAAGTTTATTTTTTGTCGTTGGTTTGTTTTTAATGATAATAATATAAAAGATATTCTGAAATATATTATGCTCACTCATCAAATAATTTAACTACTATTAATATGACGTTAATTAATTATTATTATTCAGCCGAAATATTGAATTTATTTGAAATTTTTATTATTATTTATTTTCACTTATTAATATTTTATGTATTGTGATAGCGAAAGAACAGCTTAAGCGTGAAGTCAAACTTAAAAATACAACAATAGATTAAGTTGAAAAATTTAACTATTTGGGAGCCGAGATTTCGGCGCACAGAGATCTCAGCCAAGAGGTGAAAACCCGAAGTAACAAAAGGAGCTAGGATAGCTGGATGTCTATATGGTTTGGTCTGGAAAAACAAATATATGCCAGCAAAAAGCAAAATACGAATTTATAAGACCTGCGTACGCCCAGTGTTACATATGCAGCATCAACAATTACCACCCAACAACTCACTCCCGAACAACAGAGACGAGAATAATAAGGGCTATACACGGAAAACATTAAGGGATAGAATCCGCAGCAATGATCTAAGCGAACTAAGCGGAATCCAGGATATAGTGGAATGGATCGATGTGAGAGAAGAGAGGATTGGGGGAACATGTGGAACGAATGACGGATGACCGCCTTGCAAAAATCGTGAAGGAAAATCGCCCTCGTGGCACACGGAGCAGAGGGCGGCCGAAAAAAGGTGGAAAGATGTCGCAGCAAGAAACTAACGTCTTTAATCTTTTTTCGTATTGGAAGAACAGGCGAAAGCCTATGGAGAAGATGAAGAAGAAGAAGAATATTTTAAGATTTTAATATCTCAGATATTGTAGAATATATAATTTTTAATTAATACGTGCTTTGAAAAATTTTGTGTACACTCTATCCCATGGGTGTCAAACTCACGGCCCGCAACGAACATTTTTGGGAGTCCGGCCAATATATCGGCACAAAATAATAAATAACAAACCGATGCAGAATAAAAATAAGATAGGTAGATAAATTTATAATTTTCTCATTAATATATCAAAGAATAATTAACACATTAATGAGAATTGTTTTGATCGCGCTTTTTGAATAAGATATATATCGCGAGACTACTGCTGGTTGAAGCTATTGGAGTCTGCTGAATCTTAAGTCTGGACCAAGAGAGAATGAAAAAAGATATGATCCATTTAGATATAATCCAACGTCATTATTGCGTTTAGTCCGGCATGACACTTGGATGGATCACCAAATGACTTTGAAATCTGAGATGTTATATATTCGATTCTCCCAGTCCAGAGCGATTGAATCAAATATAGTAAACATACGATTAATTAATGGCAAGCACCTAACATACGTGCTAACAGATCGGGCGCTCTGGACTGGGAGATTGAATATATAACATCTCAGATTTCAAATTCATTTGGTGATCCATCCAAGTGTCATGCGGGCTAAACGCAATAATGACGTTGGATTATAGCTAAATGGATCATATCTTTTTTCATTCTCTCTTGGTCCAGACTTAAGACTCAGCAGACTCCAATAGCTTCAACCAGCAGTAGTCTCATGATATATATCTTGTTCAAAAAGCACGATCAAAACAATTCTCGTTAATGTGTTAATTATTCTTTAATATATGGTATAAATGAGAAAATTATAAGTTTATTTAACTTCATTATTTCAAGTTCAGATATTATTTTTACTTAATATTTGAAAAAATCACCTGCATTTGATTCGAGATTGAATCAAATATAGGAAACATACGATTAAGTTAGGTAGAATTCGCAAAACGTTTTTTTAATTATACTCAATTTTTTGCTATTATTAAACAAAATTTCGTGCTTAAATCAGCGACAATTCACTGCTTTCTTAAGTGAGTCAGATAGTGCATATTCAGGTTTGTCCTACTATACCGAGGTAAGTTGGTTATCTTTATCCAAGATTCTCAAACAATTCTTGGATTTCAAAGAAGTAGTATGTAATTAGTTGAATAAAAGATTTCACTGTCGATGGTAACAGAATTGTTTTTATTTTAGGTTAAAAATAAAATAAAATGAGAGTCTTCTGTTTTTTAAATAAAATAATTATTAATTATTAATTATATTATTATATTATATATATTATATTTTATTTAAAAAACAGAAGAATCTCTCATTTTATTTTTTAACCTAAAAAAAAGAAGTATGTAATTTTTTAAAAACTAAAAATAAACACACAGGCTTGTTTTCCTATCCAATATGGTTGCAAGATTTATCTTTCATGGTTGATATAACCAAACACTTAATCGAATTAAATTTATCGTTACAAGGAAAATATCAGATCATTACGAACATGTTTGACATAATTAAAGCTTTCAAATGTAATCTAGTTTTTTGGGAAACGCAACTGAAAAATGAAGATTTAACACACTTCCCGACGTGCAACATGAACATATCAAGTTTAGATGATACTCCATCGTATCAAAAATACGCAGAAAAAATTTCAAATCTTAGAACTGAATTTGAAACAAGATTTAAAGATTTTAATTAATAAAGTAAAGGGTGTGTAGTTTCACAGTGAATGAAATAAAACTCAAAGAGATTTATACAAACTCAATATATTTCGGATTATTAGTCCATCATCAGGAGTTTTCAGATAAAAAGTTTACAGATAAAAAGTAAACTCCTGATGATGGACTAATAATCAGAAATATATTGAGTTTGTATAAATCTCTTTTGAGTTTTATTTCATTCACTGTGAAACTACACACCCTTTACTTTATTAATTAATATCATGTTTCACCTAAGACCTACACCACTTTCTCTAAGTAAAATTAAAGATTTTAATTCATTGGAAGACAAATTTTGTTTGTTTTCTTCGATTTACTCAATAAATATCGAATCAGTACCCAGCCATATGCAAATGGAGGTATAATAGAGATTCAGTGTGACTCAAATTTGAAGGCAAAATTCATGTCTCCTGTTAGAAAAAGTATATTAATGACGCTCACCTTAGGTCAGTTTTGAAAGTAATCACTGCGAACAAAATTTCTCCAAAATAGGAAATATATAGTACCAGAGAAGAGTTGTCAAGTGTCTGGACGTAAACATTAAATTTTTCGTGTTTTTTTTATATATGTTTATTATAATGTATTATTCGAAATAAACCTACGTTTCTATGAATATTGATTTGTTTTTGCGGCCCACCTAAAGTTAAACCTTGTTTGTTTGGCCCAAGTTAACCATTGAGATTGACACCCTTGCTCTAGTTAGTGTGAATATCAAATCGAAATTTCACATGAAGTTTTTTAGTATTGAGATTAAGAACTGATTAGATTTTAATTTAAATCGATCTCTTAATTAAGGGGGGGGGGGAAGATCTTAAGAAATTAAAATTTTCAAACTAAAAAAACAAAGAAAAATAAGAAAAGTCCTAGACCCTTTGATCGATGTATACGGAATTTCGTATATGCACCCTATACGATCTTATAGAAATGATTCACTGTATGAAATTGATAGTGACCCAAAGTAAGAGAAAGGGGTTCAAAAATATTACAATTTTCAAACAAAAATTGAAGAAAGCTGATATTTTCAAGAAAATAGTCTAATATTTAAAAGGAGATATGATTAATTACTAATGGGCCCAAAATAGGGAAAGACTCTCTTAAAAAATTAAATTCGTAAATGATATAAATTATTTAATTAAATATTAAATATAAGAGTGAGGGCAGGTGCACCGGAAAGTAATGTGGATGCCTATATTTTTATTATTTTGAGTTTAGAAATGTCTTATATGTGAAGAAAATTCATTTTCAAGCATTATTATAATATTAGGGTCCCGTTCAAAAAGTAGAGGCCCTCTGTTTTAATATCGAACAATTATTGTGTTCCTGCTGAAAAAAAGAACCCTACTAGAAATAATTAGCTAGCACCTAGTATTCATTATTTCTTCTTCCTATATTTTTTAAGACATTGTTTAAATAGTAAAAGGAGACCTAATTACTGTAAATACAATGTGTGTCTGTCCGTCAGTCAGAGGAATGTAGCTCGTAAAATAAATATTTAGCTATTTTATTCATTTTCCTCGAAATACCTACTGAAAAAAATAAACTCTATTGAAAAAAGATTATTACATAGCCCTACCACACAACTGTTATAAGATTATTTTTATAAGAGTTTCGTACAAATGCGAATCGGAACCATATTAAATGTCACTACATTGTCAGTTTGTTAATTTGAATTCTAGTTTAAATTGGGAAAACCTGACTATAATATTATTATTATTTATAAACATTATTTATCCATTCATTTCAAGTCAAATTTCACTTCCAACGGAAGAAAAAGAGTTCACTTTCTAAAAGGAAATCCCCATCTCCAATTATTCTGAATCAGAGAATTTTCTAAAACCTTTCACTATATATTTTAAGATATTTAAGTACATTTTTTAAGTTAATTTTACGATTTTTATCAAATATTTGATAATTTTTTAATACTATATACTTCAAACATTAGACATCACATAATATTTTCTTGTATAATTTCATCAAAATTGGTTAAGTCATTTTCAAGATATTTAGAAAAAATTAAAAAACTGCTGGAGTAAAGTACTAGTGTTTCTGGGCAGATATGTACCAAAACCTAATCAGAGCTTCAATTTGTTAAAGTATAATGGTAGGTTTTCAATTTCATTTCAATCGGTTGAACGGTGTGGAAAAAATCGACCGAGACCGATCCAATACTTTATCTGCTTCCTGCAGTGGATAAAGTAAAAATGGGAAAATGGCTTGCGCCTTTTTTTTACACACTAGGCATACCCTTTACTGATCTGCTAATAGAGTTGTCTGTATAGCAGGGGTTCTCATTATACTAGGTGCAGCACCAGTTCGGTCATTTAATAGTGGCTATTGCGGCTACTGGCAAACGACAGGTTTGAACATGATTGTGCCTGGGTGATGCTTCCCCCACCCTATCTCCATAGGTATGCAGAAATGTTGTAATCAATCATTAAAAAAGTTGTTGTTTTTTTTTGCTTTGTATTTTCGAAATATCTGAAAAACGGCTGAAATTATTTATTATTCGCCCTAATAGATCTTTTTGTAAAAAAAACCTTGAAACGTGAAAAAATGTTGTGGCCGCAGTAATTTGAGCTCAGTGCATATAAAGGCGCCAATCAGTATTTCGCACGACGGCGCAAAATAGACTTGGCGCGTCTCTGTATATCTAGATTACAATTATTAATCTATTGAAATAGTAACCGTTTATGAAATTTTAACTGTTTTTCTCATTATAAAATTTAATTTAATTATTATTTAAGAGAAAATTATCCAAAGACGGGTTTGAAGCTATATTATTAGTACCTATTATTATATTTTATAATACGATATAAATTCTGAAATAAAACACCAATTAAATTTAATAATATATTAAAATATAAATTTCTATAAAAGATAAAAGAGCGAAACAACCGAGTTGTCATCTCATCAAATATATTTAAGAACAATAACAAATATTGATTCAAAAATAAACAACAAAAAACACTAATTTCCGTAAATATTCATTCTTTTTGAATCCATCAATAGATTATTTTTTTAATCATGATAAAACATTCTTTAATTGACTTCTGATGACAAACAATAAAGTAAAAAAAAAAAAAAAAAAAAAAAACGTTTCGCTCATTAAAAAATAATACATTCGAGGGAATATAACACAATATATTGGACTAAAAATCGATTTTTTTTCTCTCTCTCTCTCTTCTTTTCCTTATGATCATTAGATAAATGAGAAAGTGAAAACATTTTGATAATAATAAAAAAAAAGAAAAAAAGAAATAATAATAATAATAGTGCTGTCTAGGGGTTGTGTGTGCTTTTGGGGCGATTCAGGTTCGCCATTGGTGGCATCTCGATGCAAAGGGCGGGGCGAAGCCCATTTTCACCCCCGGGGGAGCCCTTTTTCACCCCCTCATCCCACCTCGAATCGGGGGGGTGGCAGCCCTTGTTCAAGGGAGACAAAGCTCTACAGCGGATATACTGTATATATCTAGCGAATGGATTAGGGATTGAATAGCAATCACTCTCCCTCGCAGGAGCATCCACACCCGCAATACCAACACACACACACACACACACACAGAGACCCTCTCTCGGTTGCCAACGCCAAAAAGAAGACAAGTCGATCAAAACTTTGCACTCGACTAAATTAAAAATGTCTCTCTCTTTTTCTCTTTTTCTTTATATTCACAGAGTTTCACTCACAAGAAAAGAAAACGAAAGAAAAACCAAAAGAAATAAAGAAAAAGTATCTACTAATACACACACACATACACATAGTATATTCAGTTTTCAAGATTTAAAATATTTCTCCTTTCCAAAAAAAAAATTTGAATCACAAGAATAACTATAATTATTGAAAAGATTTTCTTTTGCCGAGAGTAGTAGAATTGTTGATTCATAAGGACCGTTTATTTATATCAAGCAGAGGACAACCTCATTGGTTTCTCTTTACAAAATAACTTGCTTGTGTGGTTAAGTTGTTTATCAAAAGAAAAGTTTCGCCTCAAAATAGCGCGAGATTCTGATGAGATTTTAACATTAAAAAATATACCGAAGCTTATCTTCAAACTACTAAAAACTTTTAACCCAATTCGCAGACTCACTCAATATCAAAAATGTAGAAAACCTTATTTTTTGATTGGTTTTGCTGAGATTTTAAGACTTTGTTATGATATAGGGATAAAAGACTAATTTAAATTTAAGGCTATTATTAATTAGTTATAAGGTCGTTTCTAACGTAAATTTATTTAACACAATCTGATAGGGGGAAATGGCTAAAAAGGGCGTATGAAAATCTGACGGTCTGTGCGTCTGTATTCAGATACTCAGGATAACTTTTTTTTTTTTTTTTATTTTCATTTTTTTACAATCAGTTACAAAATGTATCTATAAGTAAAATTGATAAAAGAATACAAGCACACTCTCGTTCATACGGTTCATTCACGCAATTCATTTACACAACTCGTGATAGTGCAAGTCATTCATTGAAGACCTTCCTAATAGTATTTGTTTTCCCAATTATTTTGTTGGTAGCGGTCTTCTATGTCCAGGATGTGATTTTTCTTCAGTCTTCTTATCGTTTGACTGTTGTCGAGAAGATTGATGACTGATGGGTTTGTATGATTTTCCAATTTGTTTACATGCTTTATGAATGCGCGGTGAATTTCTTTCCTGATCGAGGGAACAAGAAGGTCTTTGTGGATGGACTCATTTCTTATGTACCAAGGGGCGTTGGTTATGCCCCTAAGAATTTTAGATTGGACTCTTTGGATTTTGCTCAAATTCGATTCGCTGGCTGTACCCCATAATTGGCAAGCATATGACCAGATTGGCCTTAAAATTGTTTTGTACAATAGAACTTTATTTTTAATGACAATTGAGATTTTCTTCCAATTAACCAATACATATTTTTGTATTTAAGTTCTAATTGCTTACGTTTTGTATCAATATGATTTGTCCAATTGAGTCTGGAGTCTAAATGCAAGCCTAAATATTTTACCTTGTTGTTGAAAGGAATATTTTTGGGAATTCAAGTAAACAGGTGGGCTTTCAGATGATAATCCATCCACCACAACTTTTATACTTTGGTATTGAAATCACCGCTTCTGAATCGTTTAAGCCACCGTTCACAAGTGTCGACAGATAGAGTATCTGCACCGTATGTTTCCACAAGTATACGATGTGATTCCGCTGCTTTTTCTTCTGACTGAATAAGAAAATCAGCACGTGGCGCAAATGCGCTTTGTTTGCCTCAAAACTCGACTTATTTACCATCGAAAAAAGTATACTACTAACTCTTAAACGTTTAAACAAATATGACGTTTTGAAGCTTATATATTGGTTATTACATATTGGTTATGGCGCCAGAATCTATAGGCTTTGTGGGCCATCTAAAAAAACCCGCATTTTAAAGTTACAGACCTGGTATATATAAGAATTGTTCATTTAATAGTTGCTATAAGATTAGATATTAACAATCTAACATCAAGCTTTCCAGCCCTTTCAATAATTCATTATTTAATTCCGTATATACAAAAGAGCATACATTAACACACAGAGAGAGAGAAAAAAAAATGCTTTTTAAATAATTTAAAATGGCTTCTTTTCATTTTTATTCAAATAATAAATGAACAGAGGGAAATATAGAACGAACAAAAAACAAACAAGAGATAACAACAAAAATTTCAGTAGGTACAAACAAAACTTTTTACTTTTTTTTACCTTCTATTATTTCAATCAGTAGTATAGAAAAAAAAACTTTGTTTAAAAATTTATCACCACCATCTTTTATCACAAAAAAAGAATCCTCCTTTCATATTCCGTTTTTATATATCTTTCTCCCTTTTGTCTTTTTTATATTTGAAAAAAATAAATACAACATCCACCCTTCTTGTATTTTCTCTTTTCATAAATATATATATATATGTATATTTAGGGTAGATAATTATTTTTATCGCTTTGTTCTCGGTTTTAATCTCCATCTATATTACTTAAAAAAAATCAATGGCAGCTCGGCTCATCGCTATTCACAAGGGCTGTCAGTGGGGGTGGTGCAGGGGCGGGGGTGGAATCCCCGAATGGAAATGGCACCGAACGGGGGTTGCCAACTAACAAGCTGCTGTGTCTGCCACACTGTTAACACTAGGTTAACACACCCTCGACCAAGTAATCCCATTTACGCCCGGGCTGCCAAGGGGGTGGTTTCATCCACCCTCTCGCTACGTATATATTATGAGACGAGGTCTTCTCGAAAAAAAATGGATGATAAAAAAAAAAGCGAGACAAAGAAGCAAATCCCTCGCAGCCATCCCCATTTATTTCAATGAATCTATAAACAAAGTTTCGAGAGAGAATTCACCCTCGGGGAGGCCCTAAAGAGATGCGGGAATGGTGTAGGATTCAACAGAAAGAAAAAAAAATTCAAGAAATCACAAAAGATTTTCACTTTTATCTACTAATGTATCAACCTAAATGTAAATCTATAATACGCGGTTCTATTGATAGATTATATATCATTTAGAGGAAGTATATCTCTCATTATTAACAGTACCACTAACCAGCATTATGGGGATAGAGCATTTTCAACTTCATAAAATGATGTTCCAGGCTTTATGGTAGTTGAATGTTTTTCACATTTCAAAAATATGCTGTGGCGTACCTAGAACTTTTGCCTCCCGGGGCGGTCTCCAATTTGTCGTCCTTTCTAAGTCAATCAAAGGGGTGGTTTTTATAAATAAATAATTGTAATTGAGACAAACTATAGGTTGGGAACTTTTTTAGCATTGGATGCCATATTTAAATTAGGCGATAATTAAGGAGGCCGCATAAGTTTGGTCAAAAGGGCTAGAATTTTCATTTTTGACCCTCGCCCCATTTTGGGTGGTTAGTTTTTTTGCATTTGCATTTCCTTTTTGGGGCCTACAGAAAATGTATACAAAATTTGGTTGAGTTTGGTCAAAAGGGCTAGAATTTTTCATTTTTGACCCCCCCCCTAATGGTGGTTAGTTTTTGCATTTGCATTTCCTTTTTGGGGCCTACAGAAAATGTATACAAAATTTGGTTGAGTTTGGTCAAAAGGGCTAGAATTTTCATTTTTGACCCTCGCCCCATTTTGGGTGGTTAGTTTTTGCATTTGCATTTCCTTTTTGGGGCCTACAGAAAATGTATACAAAATTTGGTTGAGTTTGGTCAAAAGGGCTAGAATTTTCATTTTTGAACCCCCCCCCCCCCGCCCCAATGGTGGTTAGTTTTTGCATTTGCATTTCCTTTTTGGGGCCTACAGAAAATGTATACAAAATTTGGTTGAGTTTGGTCAAAAGGGCTAGAATTTTCATTTTTGACCCTCGCCCCATTTTGGGTGGTTAGTTTTTTGCATTTGCATTGCCTTTTTGGGTCATACAGAAAATGTATACAAAATTTGATTGTGTTTGGTCAAATGGGCTAGAATTTTCATTTTTGACCCTCGCCCCATTTTGGGTGGTTAGTTTTTGCATTTGCATTGCCTTTTTGGGTCATACAGAAAATGTATACAAAATTTGGTTGTTTTGGTCAAATGGGCTAGAATTTTCATTTTTGACCCTCCCCCCATTTTCGGTGGTTAGTTTTTGCTTTTGCATTTCCTTTTTGGGCCCACAGAATATGTAGACAAAATTTGGTTGAGTTTGGTCGAAAGGGTTAGAATTTTCATTTTTGCCTTCCCCCCTTTTTTGTCTAATATGTTTAAAACACAAAAATGTAATTTTCTTTTAAAAAATATATTCCGTTTTTCTAGTTTTTCTATTCTTTATACCTTTTCAAAATGTGGAAGATCTTTATGCCCCACCCTGTATTATTTACACTTCTTAATATAGTAATAATAATATGTGATGATATGTTTTGTTCATTAATTGTTTAATTGTAATGCTGTAAATGAGAAAATGGTTTATTTTTTTGTTTCTAATGTTATAAATTATTATGTTAATATTAATTAATATTAATATTTAACAATAATATTTCATTATAACATTTATTTTATATTTGTACATAACAAAATTGTTTATAATTTTATAGTTTATGCAGTTTTTCCTATAAAACTATTATAATAAATATGCTAAAGAAACAACTGTTTTTGTAACTTTTTGAAAAATTCCTAATCCCGGTATTGTACGTATTTTTGGTCCGGTTTGCTTGCAATCCCTAGATATAGAAATATATTAGATGGCCCAGCTTAAAAGAATTCATGTATTTGTAGAAATATTATTAAAATAAATGTTCTGGTCATTATGAATTTTCTCTCCTTCTTCAGGGTATTGAATAGTTATTGATGGGTGAGTATATAACTCGGTTCCCATTCAGAGAAAAAGTCTCCGAAACGTCGGAATTTGAATAAAATTTAAATAATTTATGGACTGCCTTTCATTTAAACCTATGAGGCCTATGCCCGGAAGGGCCTAGTTTCAAATAATAAATTTTCAATTAAAATTTTTTGTATATATTTATGATAATAAAAGGCTTATTATTATTATTTCTGCTTAGCAGTCCGTCTTTTTTTGGCTTTTCGGCCTTTCTAGCCATAAGCCAATTTTACGATACTAATTATATTTTTTCTAAATTTGTCTCTACCCCCGGGGTCAGATTTTAGCTGGATGCCTCGAGTCGGATTCGAACCCGGGTCCCCTGGTTAGCAGGCTGGCACGCTAGCACCCCCCCCCCCCCCCCCATTCCGTCTTTCTAAGAAAATAAATAAAATAAAATTATTAATATTTGAATTCTTTATAATGACACAGCTACATCTTTTCAAATTTTATTTCAAAAATATCAAGCTAATTTCAGAAAATCTCAATTATATTTGATAATTCTCCATTGAATATTAGAAAATCGTAAAGTTTTTGTTTTTCCGAGAGTAGCAGAGTTGTTGATTTACAAAGAGAAACAAAGAGGTTGTCTTCTGCTTGATACAAATAAACATACCCATATATATATATATATATCGAAATTATATATCTGTATATATATATATATTATTTATTCAAATAAATTGTCCTCTGCTTGATGTAAATAAACATACACACATATATATATATATATATATATATATATATATCGAAATTATATATCTTTATATATATATATTACTTATTCAAATAAATTGTCTTCTGCTTAATGCAAATAAACATACACACATATATATATATATATATATCGAAATTATATATCTTTATATATATTATTTATTCAAATAAATTGTCTTCTGCTTAATGCAAATAAACATACACACATATATATATATATATATCGAAATTATATATCTTTATATATATTATTTATTCAAATAAATTGTCCTCTGCTTAATGCAAATAAAACATACACACATATATATCGAAAATATATATCTGTATATATATATATATATATATATATATATATATATATATATATATTATTTATTCAAATAAATTGTCCTCTGCTTAATGCAAATAAACATACACACACATATAATTTTGATATATATGTGTGTATATTTATTTGCATCAAGCAGAGGACAACCTCTTTGTTTCTCTTTATATATTAGAAAATCATTAATTGTATTTCAGAAATTTCAATTCATTTTTTCATGTACGTATACAATACACTTCACAATAAAACCGGTATGGTAAAGTAAAAAATAATTTATACTAATCCAAAAAAAAAATTGTATAATGTATTTAAAAAAAATTCTAAGGCTGCTGCTCTATCTGGAGAGCATACCGAGTCTTGAATAAGTTTTCACTTTTTCCTATCATTTCGTCTCGTTTCAGAAAACATAATTTAATAACTTAATTAATTAATAAAGAATAAAAATGAGCTTACCTTAAGTTGGCCCGAACGTTTCAACAATCTTGAACAACAGCAGTGAACAATCCACACAACAAAAGAACAACGAGAAAACAAATCAATCCTGCACTTAGAACAAACGTCTGGTCGCTATTAAGACTCCAATTCAACTGAACAGAAATAATACTAGATATATTCAATTGGAAATAAAAAAGTCCATTACTCGGATAAGATAACAGCGGAAAAATTATAAACATATTAATATGTTTATTAAAAACTTGCTCTTTTCTATTTGATATATTTCGAAAAATCGTGTGAATTTAATATTACGATCCGCCAGGCAGGCTTCGCTTACTGAGTAATAACAAAATTTTTAGATTAAGTCACACTTGAATTTAGTGAGTAGAATAGTTGATTTTTACCATACAGGATAAATGGTCGAAGTATTATAATCGTGAATGAAAAGTGTTTTTTCGTTTCGTTATTTTGAAATATCTCAAAAAACGGCTGACACTATTTTTCCAAATAAAAATTGAGCAAAACCATGGCGTTTCGGTCTACAAAAATGCTCTAATCATTGATCAACGAAAAATGTATATTTTTCGAGATATAAATTAATTTATTCTGTTAGTACGTTAAGAAATTTTGTGTTGGCTCTCAGTTCAAAAACTGGTGTGAATATCAAACCGAAAATTTCAAATGTAGTTTTTTGTATTATAACATTAAAAGCTAGATCATTAGAGATTTTTTTGAAATTAGACTCAAAAATTAAAGAGGAATTAATTTAAATTAATTAAAATAAAATTATAAAATTTTCAAATTTAAAAAAATAAATTGACACGTTCTGATGTGGCCATCCACTTGACCATATACTTCTGGTTGAGTTTGGTACAAGGGCCTAGATTTTCATTTTTTGACCCCCGCCCCTCCCCCATTTTGGGCGGTTTGTTTTTCCATTTTTAGTGTTCTGGAGACCCACTGATTATATACACAAAATTTGGTTGAGTTTGCTCAAATGGCCTAGATTTTTTCACATCCCTGCCTCCCAATTTTGGCGCCAGAAAAAAAAATATTTTCGTTATTATAGGTTCATTTTATAGTATATTTCATTTTTCTTGTTTTTTTAGTTTGAAAATATTATAATTTTAAATTTTGACCCCCCCCCCAACCCTTAATTTTAGGTCGATATGAATCAAAATCTAATCAGCTCTTTATCTCAATGCCCCAAAAACTACACGTGTAATTTGGTTTTGATATTCACACTAGTTTTTGAGCTAGCTCGTCTACAAAAATTTGGTAACGCACAGACTGACTAACTAACAGACATTTTGACAAAACAGTTATTATCTCGAAAATATAATTTTTTCGATGTTCTCTTATGAGAGCTTTTTTGTAGACCGAAATGGCATGGCTACGCCCAATTTTTTTTATTCAAATAGTTTTAGCCGTTTTTTAGATATTTCTAAAAAAATAAGAAAAAACACTTTTTACATGCACAATTACAATACTTGACCATATATGGTAAAATAAAATAATGAAAATAATGGTAAAAGGCATAAATATTAGTATTAAAAGCTCACTTTTCAAAAGCTTAAACATGAATCACTATACAAAATCTTCACATTTCTTGAGCGACCTTTAAAGTCTCAAAAATTTCTGTATAGAAAATACAAATTTTCGAAATACTTTTTTTCATATTTTTGAGATTTAATAAGCGACCTCCTAAAGAAATTTGGAGTGGGTTCTTAAAACATGAAATACTAACAAATTTTCATGCAAGTCTCAAAAAAGAAAAATAATCAATCAAAACGTGTCATCCTAATATATATATATATATAGGTATATGCACAATTGTACATGTATATATACTTTGAATGAATTTTTATTACATCTAGATGTATTGTAGGGAAAAAAATGATTATTTTGCCTTGAGGGTGTTTGGTGTTGTTGTTGTTGTTGTTGTTTTTTTCATTAGTGCATATAAATGCAATTGCAGTTGTTGATTTCTCTTCCGGGAGCCTGGATGGCCCGGGCATTAATTGCCTCATGATTTCCATCAAAATGCTGAAGAATATCCTTTAGAAGGAAATGGAAAATAAAAATAATAAAATAACAACAACGCAAAAAAACAACGTCATAGGATTGCAATTAGAAACGACAAAACAAAAACACGCAATTATCGATGTTCGCGAAATTTCTGTTGAAACGACAGACAGACAGGGTGGGATTGGTAGAAGGGTCATTGGCGCGGTGTCAAAAGGGGTTGCGGGGGGGCGGATTGATTCGTGATTGAAAAATTAATCGTTTCGCAAAATAGACAATTAAAAATGCATTGTCTGAATGGGAATGTGTCCAGGGAAAACCAGGCGGGGGTTGAATGACAGGCTGGAAGGGGTGGGGCAAAATCCACCCCTATTAGGTGGGATGCCCAGGAGGGCAAATTGGACAGATCGAAGACAAAAGCAATGCACAATGCATATCAAATGAATTTCAACAAAAAAACATAAAATACAAAAAAGAAATTATAAAATAAATGCAGAACAAATTGAAAATCATAAAAACAAAATTCAATCCATCGTTCATATTAAATAGGATTTATTTAAAAAAAATAGAATTTTTTTATTAATATAATAATATCAATCAAAATTTCAATTGCAATTTTTTTCATCACTATCCTTGATGAAAATTCAATTTTCTTACTTGTTAAATGTACATGCATATGAAATAAACTGCAACGGATCGTTCATAGACTTTATCCATAGACCATTTGAAATATTATTTTAATATATTTATTCCTTTATTATTACGGTAATCATAAAAATAATTTGGTCTTTTTGGAAAGTACTTGCTTATTGTAAAAGTAAAATACTATAAAATGTAATTTTCCTAAAAACTTTATTATAACCTTTTTTGAGATCCTCAAGGTACTTAAATAGAATATTAAATTTGATCAAAATTTCTTAAGCCATGTTCAATTTATTTAGTAAAAAACTAAAAAAGTTCTTGGATTAAGTACTCATGTTTATGGGTCGATAATAATCAATAAAAAAAGAAAACACATACATACATACCCACGGATAAAAAATGAACAAATGGCACTTTTTGGCGCTCTGGACGAGACTCCATGTTACCGTCAAATTCTAAAATTCAACCTGAATGATTATTACAATTTGGCTGGGACCATAAGTCCCGTAGTCTTTATCTAAGGACCCTTTGAAGTCACGCTTGCCGTGAGACCGATTCCAATACTTTATCTGCTTCGCATGGATAAAAGTAATAATCAAATTCAAATTTTTTTCAAAAATTTCCTTTGAATGAAACTATGATAGTTTTATTTTCAATTTTACTTCAAAGCCATTTTTTTTTTTTAATGCAATCGAATGCAAGAAGGGGTGCACCAGTAAAGATGCAGCCCCTATGGATCTCGAAAGACCCTTGCATTACCGAAGAGAAGAGAAAGTTGATTAAGTGAGAGGGTGTAGACGTAGGTGTCTATGCACTCCGGTTTTGAAGGTTTGAAGATTATAGGTGCTGGGAAAGATAGAGGCTGGAAGAGAGTTCCAGTTCCTTGAAGTCATGGGGATATATGTATTCGCGAATGAAGTGGTCCGGCACTTTTCTAATTTGACCGCGAGAGAGTGTTGGGAGTCGGCAAAACGCGTGCTACGTGCAAAGCATGCTTTGGGGGAATTATTGATTTTATCTCATCAGAGCACCTGCGGTGATAGTATCTATAGAAAAGGGAAAGGGCAGAGACATTTCTTCGATGAGCCAGCGAGTCGAGGGAGTCGGTGAGGGTAGAA
This sequence comes from Forficula auricularia, assembly GCA_024734495.1. Lineage (NCBI taxonomy): Eukaryota > Metazoa > Arthropoda > Insecta > Dermaptera > Forficulidae > Forficula > Forficula auricularia. The sequence continues at coordinate 7,797,908 of JALMQS010000025.1, read as the reverse complement.
TCGTCAATTAGCCTGACGGCTCGTTTCTGAATTGCATCCAGGGTAGCAAGAGAGTATTTTGAGGCTCCTCTCCATAGATGAGAGCCGTATTCGAGACAGGGGCGGATTTGGGCCTTGTAGATGGTGAGAAGTTGTGGGGGTTTGTAAAATCGCTTGGACCTGAATAAGAAGCCAATCTTCCTTGCTGCAGATTTCGCCACAGAGGAGATGTGTTCATTCCAAGACAGGTCAGATGCGACAGAGACGCCCAACATGGATAGGCTGTCACACATTTTTAGGGTATTCGAATCGAAGTGAATATCAGGGAAATCTTTATTTTCGCGTCTAGAAATTAGACAACATTGAGTCTTGTTTGAATTGAAGTTAACTAAATTTTGTGAGCCCCATTTATTCAGTTTGTCTAGGTCGAGAGTAATTGAGGAGGCAACGTTGATTCGATTATTCGGGAGTGAGGGTTTCCCGTGTAGAGTGCTATCGTCGGCGTAACAATGTGTGGGGTTTGCCGTTTGATCGAAAAGGTCGTTTATATAAATTAGGAAGAGTGTGGAGGAGATTACGGAGCCTTGGGGAACACCAGAGTTTGTGGAGGCCGATTCAGATGATGTTCCTTCCATCCACCACAACTTTTATACTTCGGTTTGTCAGAAAGCCTTCTATCCATTTGCGAAGAGTTGGTGTGAATCCGAAGGCTGGCAGTTTGGCAAGAAGATTTTTGTGCCAAACCTGGTCAAAAGCTTTGGAGATATCAAGGGCTACAGCAAGGGTTTCTTTTCCGGCCTCTAGAGTATTTGTACGTATCCAAAGCGTGTGGCTCGTGTGCCGAATTTTGCAGAACTGTGGGTTAGGCCAACTGCCCGAAAAGCAGGCTTGGCTGGGGATTCAAACGAGACGAGACGAGACTTGAGAAAATATCGTCTCGGTCTCGGAAATTATAATGAAAGACAGCGTCGTCTCGGTCTCGGTCTCGGTCTCTTCTCGTTTGGTCTCTTTTGGTCTCGCCAAAGATCGTTACATTCATATTTTTTATAGTATAGTTATATTCTTATTTTTTTATAGTTTAGTAAAAAAAATAGTATTAAATAACTGAAATTCAATTTTTCACTTACTAAGAAATATTTCATACGATATTTATTATTGAACTATTTAAAAAGTATGGTAAAACGATATTTAAATAAATTACCTATATAAGGTGGGAGTTGGTTTTGTTTCACAAAGAGGAAAAAAATAATTAATTTTTTTTTTAATTTCTCGATATATTTCGGGATGTTAGCCCATCATCAGGAATACATCAACTATAAAAGATAAAGTGAAGGAAACGGAAAATTGTTTATTTTCGCCCGGAAAGGACCATTTTTAAAGTATTTGTAAAGTATTTTGCCCCTATGGGCAAGATGGAGTACAGCCGTCTTAAACATTTTAGTCATCATTATCTTAAAAAAAACACAAGTATGAACTGAATCTTCATCCTCATCATCGACGCCAGTGTAGCATCAATATGGCCACCTCCCACATTGCTGGCAGGTAATCCACCCTTCCCGAGATTCAAGAGTATAAACCCTTGCAATAAAGACATCCAGTGTCTTCTGTCTCACTGTCTCAGGCAAATTAGAAAGTGGCGATGCGATGTTAACCCTAAATGAATTTGGCTGATCTCAGGACTGTTGAATATAAGAATTGGTTGCCTAATTACTGGTTGTGTTAAGAGGAGAATCAGGGGATTCTAGCGGCATTGGAACACATAGCAGCGTAGTTAGTTGTGAGGTAGACGGTATTGGCTCTAAATCAATTTCAGTAGCCTCAGCAGTAACAAAATCAACATTGTAATTAGTATAAATAAAACATACCTAACTAGTTTCATATACCTACACTAAATATCGTACCCTGTACCCCATCTTACCCCAACGGGACTTTGTAAGTTAAACATTTTTTGAGATTATACATTGACAAGTAATCGTTTAAATATTTAGTCTAAAATCAAGTTTAAAATACAGGGATTGCGATAAAACTTTGTTGTCTACATCAAAGTCACGCTCGAAACACACTCTAAAAATAACATCAAATCATTAAAAAATCGTTTTTTACTCACAGCAACGACTTATTTATTCTCTGGTCAGGTTTTCGTTATCGGTGCACTAAAAAGTTTCGAGATAAAACTATGAGATAGCCTTTGTAATTTTATTAAAGCTGTTTTAGTTTTTGAGAAATAGTGGGACCCCACTTGACTCGCCACCCCGTCTTACCCCCCCCCTTCTCCTACATGGGAAAATACTGTTATCTTAATATTAAAATGAAATGTCCGAACTATAGAAATAATGTTTAGTTATTTATTATAAGATATAATCAATAGGGGCCATAAGAATTTTAGAAATGCTTAAATGGTGATTGACACGTCTCAGTCTCGGTCTCGTCTCGTAGAAACGAGACGAGACGAGACCATATCTGTGCCCTAGCTTGGCGCCCGGGTTCGACTCCTGAGGGGGCAAAACCTTCTGGTGTATAATATAAAATAGATATCTACCAAGATCTAACATTTAAATTGACCTTTATTCTTTTTTATATTTGTTTAAAATAAAATTTTAATTAAAATAGAAGAACCGGAAGTATATCTTTAATTTTTCAGTGTTTTTTTTTTGCTCTAAAAACTTTTACGAATCGATAAAGTTTGTGATTTTTAATTTTTTATATTTCCAAAGCATATAGTATGAAATATTTTATTTTGTTATTCTTTGGTTGAATTTATTTTCTCCCCTACACCCGAGAGAGACCCTAGCCCACCACCCCCACATGTACAGATTGAAGCGATTCCTGCCGGTTGGCGCAATTTCGAGATAATTTCATTATCATCCGTTTCTCTTTTGCTAGTGCTGTGTTGGTTCCCCATTTGGCCTGAGCCACCCTTAACTTGTAAGGGGGACCCCCATTGAGTGGGGGTTGGGGGGGCAAGGCAAGATGGCGGCGGCCCTTTGCTCAATTCCTCTCTGTCAATGTGTCAAGTTGAATGGAAGGGCGGCGGGGATTTGGTGACAGAAGGGTGTGATAGCTTTATGATAGGCTAACGAGCCCTAGGGGTTGGACTTGGGGGGTGAAATGACGCATTCGCCCCCCGCCCCCTGCAGCTTGCAGCTCTATAGAGAGAAATGACGCTAGCACATGTGCTTGCTAACTGCTAACAAACCCACTTGTTAGTTAAGTTAAGGGGACAACCAGGCAGTATCGACAGGAAAATGACTTAACGGCCATTGAGGCGGCCGTCTAGTTAACATTAACGATCCCTCGACAAAGGCAGAATAGCCTAATCGACAGGGCCCTAAGAAATCAACTAAAGAGAAAAGGGAAAAAATGAAAAAGTATTATTCATATTCAATGATAATAAAATAATAATGATAGCAAATTATATTAAATAAGCCAGTTCATATTGAAAACATATTTATTTCTAATGGACTACGGCAAGTTTTAATTCAGCTTAAGAATTAGAGATGAATAAAAATGAGCTGAAATTTGGCAAACTATTACAAATATTTACAAATTAATCAATTACATTTTTTTTTAAATACATTTGAATAATAAATTATGAGTACATATTTAATATATATACACTGAAAAAACAATGTATTTATAATAAATATATTGATAGAGTTGAGCATTTTTAATCAGCTCTTATTTATTCCAAAGATATTTTATTAATAATCAAGATATATCAAAATCATTCCAAATCTGACCCATCCAAATATATTATATACTTGAGTGATCTATTTTATTCTATTAGATATCTCTTAATATTAAATGAATGTCTTATTTACTTCTATTGAAACCTATTATTTTTAACCGACTTCAAAAAAGGAGGAGGTTCTCTATTCGACTGAATTTTTTTTTTTTTTTTTTTTTTTTTGTGCCTATGTTACCTTATATCTCCACCAATTGTCAACCGATTTTGAAATTTTTTTTTGCATTGGGTCCATTCTAGCTTCCGATTGGTCCCATTTTTTTTCGTTTTTTTTTTCATAGGTATTAGACCTTTTTTATTAGGTTTGTTTAGACCTAACCTCCTTGTTTATGAACCGATTTCGATGGTTCTTTTTTTATCCGAAAGGGGGTGTCTTAGGGATGGTGTCATATTAATTTGGTCAAGTTCTGATGATATGATCACTATTAATAACATCACTAAAAAGAGAAAAATAAAAATAATTTTAAGAAAAATAAAAACCGACTTCAAAAAATTAAATGCAACAAATAAAATATACTAAAAGGTATAAAATAATTATTATCTTATTTAGTTACAACTAAACGACGAAATATTAACATGAAATTACTTTTTGAAGTCGGTGCCAAACATATATACCTTTTATAAATCGCACTCGACGGATCTTACTTAGTACGTTTGGCGGGTACGCTCGCTTATAGGTATAGTTTGTTTGGTACCGACTTCAAAAAGTAATTTCATGTTAATATTTCGTCGTTTAGTTGCAACTAAATAAGATAATAATTATTTTATACCTTTTAGTGTATTTTATTTGTTGCATTTAATTTTTGAAGTCGGTTTTTATTTTTTCTTAAAATTATTTTTATATATAAACGAATATCATAAAATGACTTAGATTTTTTGTAAATAGTGATATCTTAATAATTAAGATATTTTTTTAAAAATTAACAAACATTTCGTTTCGATTATTAATTTTTTTTAAATCCACTATAAAATTATAAGAAATATTAATATATATGAAAATTAAATTACCGTGTACTTTAAATCAAGTATAATAATTCAAATTTTTATCTAATTAATTCAACCAAATGAATAATTAAAATAAATATTTATATAATTCATTTGATTGAATATAGTAGATTCTACATCAAATGAATAGACTAGTATACTCATCTTCTAGTCAGAAATACATATTATTTATTATCTATAAATAAAAAATATTCAATTTATATAATTTCTTGTCATAATTACGTATTATTCCATTTAAATACCCAACTATTAAATTTAACTATACCACTATTTTACCCAAATAACAATATTTTCATCATTTACTTATTGGTGCTTGGTTCGAATAGCGGCATCTTAACTATTAATATATCTACAGTTGTTCCAAAAATATGAGAATACTTAAAATACGTATTTCATTTATTCATATTGAACAGAGATCGATTTCGCCATAATTAACTTCACCATCTATTCATATCAAATATAATTTCTTAAAATTATTGGATAAAAATACTTGGTAGGTTTCACATTAAGATATAAAAAAATTAAAACGAATTTATTTTTAGAGAATCTTTAATCTCGATATATATATTTCGGGTGACTAACCAAGTATTTTTATCCAATAATTTTAAAAATGTTTCACCAAGTACCAACACCAAATTCCTTAAAAACTATAATTTCTTAACTATAAATAAATTATTTTTTCAGTGTAGTTTCCGAACCGTCGTGATTCTTCAGCTCTCCTTCCGGTCCTTCGTCTCTCTTCTTTATCTTCTCTAATACATTGCCGTCTTTTGTCCCCTTAACCCATACACCAGTTTCTCATATTAATTCCTAAAATCCTTCCAAGTTTGTATTAATTATTATTATCATTTCCGTCTATGATGTGTATTAATTCGCAAGTTTATAATGAGAATTAAGGACAACTTTTTGTGTGATTTTTTTTATTTTTCAACCAACGTTTCGTCGGCTTTGCTGACTTCTTCATGGCTTCATATAGTTACATCACACATTCGTCTAAAAAGTAATTTTTTTTTGTATTAATAATAATACTAACCAACAATGCCTAAAATAGTAGATATGTTTCTGGTTATATCTGGGGGCACGGGGGGCAGTGCCCCAGCCAAGTTCGATTCGAGCGAGTGTGCACTGCCAGATTACCATTTACAGGAAGCAACTTTGAAGCCTGGAAATCTGCACACGGCTGATTTTTTCCTCATTACTAGTCCATAAGCTTAAAACTATATCACCAAATTTAATGTTCCTATTGCTTATAACATCCAAGTTAGAAGAAACCAAAGATAGGCTCACTCACACTCTCTCACTGTCCCATCAAAATTCTAGAATACTTCCGTTGATCCTAGAATGCTGAAATTTGGCAAACTGGTAGAGTTTGGTTTGCAATTAAATAGAAAAATTGAAAAAGCGAAACTTTATATTCTTCAGGACCTAAAATGAAGGAGTAAATTTTATAGGTTTAATTAGCATATTATAGTGAAAATACAATGAGACTTAGAATGCTGAAATTTGTCATACTGGTAAAGTTTAGCACATTAATAAAGGAGGAATTTGAAATCGAAACTTTCTAATCTTCAGGGCCCTAAATGAAGGGGTGAAATTTATAAGCCAAATTAACATATGTTGGACATGTTGGTAGAGTTTGGTGCATTGATAAATAAATAGTGAAATTGTAAAACCGCAACTTTCCCTTCTTCAGGATATGAAGCGAAGAGAAGAAATTTATATGCTAAATTAGCATATAGTGAAAATACCAATGACCCTAAGAATGAATGTAATTTCACATACTGGTAGAGCTTTGCATATTTTAATAAAGAAGGAAATAGAAAAATGAAACGTTTCCTTCCTCAGCATCTTAAATGAAGGAGTGAAGTTTATAATCTAAATTATCTTCTAGTAAAAATTGAACCACCCTGGAATACTAAAACTTGTCTTAATAAAGGAGGAAATCTCAAAACCGAAACTTTCCTTTTTCAGGGCCTAAATTGAGGTGAAAATCATGAATATTGATAAAAATACTTGGTAGGTTTCACATTAACACTCTTAATGTGAAACCTACCAAGTATTTTTATCCAATAATTTTAAAAAAATGTTTCACCAAGTACCAACACCAAATTCCTTAAAAACTAGTGAAAATTTATAGGCTAAATTAATAAATATATAGTGAAAATACAAAATGTTCCTAGAATGGAATGAAATTTGACATACATAGGTATTACTGGTAGAGCTTTGGAGTGTATTGTAGTTAAACATAGATGAGATACAAACTTAAAATTTACACATTATATGTAGAGGTATTCATTTGATTAAAATTTTTATTTGATTTTTGATTTTGAAAACAGGGTGGAATTTTTGGTGGGATCGAAAATAAAGATATTTTTTATCATGAGATCTCATTCCCAAAACTATTAGACTAAATTTATTCAAAATAAATTCACTTTAAAATCAAGGTATGAGGGAAGGGCCCCTAAGCGGCCATTTTTAGATGGTTTTGTACCAGTCAGGGTTCACAAGTGGTTTTTGACTTAAAAGTTCTGAAAAAAATTACCAAATTACTGCATTCTCTATTTATCAAAAACAATATTAAGAACTAATTTGTAATCTTGAGTATTTTTGAAGAAAAATATAGAGGACTCTCTATATGCGAGTCTGACTCGCACATGGGCAGCTTTTTTTAGAATCAATACGCCCTTTACTTATTGGACAATTTTTCGTCCACGAAATGTTGGAGCTAGAGAGTTGAAATTTGGTACAATGGTTTAGTTGATTAATAAAAACATGTATGCCAAATTTCAGCTCATTAGCTTCGGCCGTTTAGAGTTCTAGCTAAAACAAAAATGCTCCATGTATTTGTTTTTCTTCGTTTGTTATTGTTTTGGATAAATTCCCAGAAAAAAATTTTATGGCTCTTCTCTAGGTCATTCGCATAAATTAAAGATTTTATTGCCTTTTAAATTTTTATTTCCGTCATAAAAACTATTAAAAAACAAATAATAAAGAGAAGGAAATCCGTTCATGCAATGATATTTTTTAAAGTATTAATAAATCCGAAAGTATTAGAGATATCAAAACGCGGTTTTCACTATTGGAATCTGCATTAATTTTTTATTAGAATAATTGATTTATTTATATAAAAAATTAATAGAGAATTGATAGAAAATTTAAAAACCTTTTCCCGTTAATTTTCGGTGATTTGAGAACGGTTTGCTTGAGTTATAAAGCCGAAATTTGGCACACATGTGCATTTAATTAATTCAAACATATGTGCTAAATTTAAACTACCTATCTTGTTATAACTCGTGGCTATGATGAAATGTTGATGAGATGATGGAGATATCTGCCAAGGTGGGATGGACCGTTCTAAAACTTCCAGAATAAGACGTTTCGGCCTAAATTTAATTGCACCATTCTCGGTTATTGGAAAATCTATACACAACATAACCTCACATGATGCAAAATTCTTCGTCGAAAAATTGTTCGATCATCGGATCACAAAAATATGTGTGCCTACTTATGATTTCCAATAACTGAGTAATGGGCCGATTAAATTTAGTCGAGAAAACGTCATATTCTGGAAGTTTATTGAACTCGGTGCATCCCACCTTTACTGATATCTCCATCCATTAAACTAACCATATATATTATGTTTATTTTTCATTTTTATGATATTCTCTATCATCTCTTTATCAATCAAGCGTTCTGAACCGAGAAATAATAGTTCTGAGTGCTTTATAGTAAAAGAGCCTTAATTCTGGATATTAAATCGCCAAAAGACTTTTCTAGAATGATTTAATTTTACTATATTTTTAATGTTTGTAGAGAAATTATAAAATATTCTAGATTTTAGCCAAAATATCTTTATATATTAATGTCTTATGCCGATTTAATATCTAGAAATATAAGGCTCTTTTTATGTACTCTCTTTTGAAAAAGGTGGAGTAAATGTCATTAAAAAAAATCATTCTCTAGAGAATCTAGAGTATTTTTTCTTTTTACGAAAATGTAGTTGATATTTCCCGAAAAGGTTAGAAGAATCTATAAGCTTATTCGAGTCTATTCTTTACTATAATCTCAAATATCTTCACTAGTACAGACAAGAGGACTCTTGGCCCGAAAGATTTTACAAAATCAGGGTCCCTGTTTGGTTTTGAATGATTTTATTGAGATTTTAAGCCAGTGTTATAATATAGGACTTATTAAATGAACAATTTATTTGTAAAACGAAGGGCTGAGGTGCTAGAGTCAAAAGTTTGAAGAAAAAGTAAGTAATTTTTTAGTTCATACATTAACGATTTTTGGCGTGAGGATATCTAAAAAATTATAAGGAATAGAGAAAAATAAATAGAAACAATCTTGAACGAAAATTAAAAAATAAGTTATTAGGTGGGTTTCATAAATCAAAAGAAATATTGCTCATTAAAAGCATAATAAACACACTGTTAAAATTTGAAGAACATTTAACACACCAAACATGAAATAATTGCAATTAAAAATGAAATTTTTTACATATGGTAAGGGTGGGAAATGATCATTATTTATTTTATTTTTTTCATTGAAGGGCTTTCACCCATCTTGATGAAAAACTAATATTTGTTAGAATAATATGTTCGGAGTATTTACCACGGTAGTTTTGATAAAAAATAAAAACATAATTGGACAATTATTTTTAGTGGAGGGGATATCATATCAATGGCTTGGAAACGATCCATTCACAAAGAGAATATAGTAATGTGAAAAGGACAGTCAAGTTAAAAAACATAACCTAAAATTTTAGCACCGTTCATATTTTTTTTAGGGCCTTCACATCTCCCACTGAGGATCCGATTGAGTGCCTCAGAGTGTGGCCACAGCAGAGACGGTGTGAAACCATAGTATGCTGCGACCAAGAATAAAATTAAAATATTAACAAAAAAAGGAAATACCGCATACAATACCAAACAATAAAAATAAATAAATAAATACACTAGGAAGAATAAATAAATAATCAAATAAATAAAACAAAAAATAAATAGTTAGAATATGTCACTGGGTTTGAAGAAATTGTTGTTAAATTATTTAAAAATAAATAATTTAAAAAATAGTTAAATAAATAAGTAGACAGGAAGTTTCAGTAGTCAAGGAATAAAAATAAATAAATAAATAGGCAGGAAACTGCCATGGTCAAGAAAAATAAATATTTGACTGGGAATATAGGCTACTGGGTAAAATATTAAATAAATAGATCTACTTTAAAAGAGAAAGAATTCAATCAATCTTTTTCGGACAAATTCTAAGATTTTAGTAGAAATATTATTAAATTGCGATATCAGAGGGGATTCATCCCCCAGGAGTCGAACCTGAGAACTAACACGCTATCGGGGCAGTCAGCTCACACCCTCGAGACAAAAACCTCTCTCTGAATCGCAATATATGATATAAGCACAGAAATTTTTCACTCCATTCTTCTAGAACGGAAATTTAAAAAATTTAGCTTAAAATGAAAAAAAAAATTTTTCATAAAGTCCTCTTATTTAAATGTATAATTAAAGTTTTGAGTATCTTTTTTTGAAAATAGTTGGTAGTTTTTTCAAAAAATCAGCTCGGGTTCAGATTAACCAAGATGTATTTTAAAAGAGAAAGAGTCCAATCAATCTTTTTCGGACAAATTCTAAGATTTTAGTAGAAATATATTTTCAAAAAAAGATGCTCAAAACTTTAAATAGATCTACACTGAAAAAAGGGTTGGACTGAGCTATCTCTTCAGAAAAAATCAATAAGGTGGTCATTATTATTAGCCGTCACGATACATTTGGCAATTGGCGATAGCATTCCGGGTCGCTCCGAGTACAAACTCTCGAACCGTCTCAAACCAGGGCAAGGCACTCTGTAAAAGATATCCAGCCCTGGGATCTCCAGGCTACTGTGGAGGGCCACCATGAAAAATCTGAGATCAAACATTTTCCTTCCCTTTATAGAGTGGTTGCTAGGCTAAAACTTTTTGTGTGGATTGTCGCGAAAGAACCTCCTTAAGAAAAATCTAGCAAATCAAAATTTACAAATTTATTTAGCCCATTATAATTTTGCGCCCTTGTGATTCCTGCTCCGCCACTGACGGAGTAAATCTAAATGTAGGTATATAGAAATAAAATTCATTTCTATATTATGTTTTTCACTTATGCTACAAATTTATTTAGCCCATTATAATTTTGCGCCCTTGTGATTCCTGCTCCGCCACTGACGGAGTAAATCTAAATGTAGGTATATACAAATAAAATTCATTTCTATATTATGTTTTTCACTTATGCTAGTTTTGTTCATCCCCCAATCGGATAGCGAACCTTTTAAAAATATAAAATATTTGACCTGATTGAGAATTTAGATAAATTCCTTTCTCTCTCTCTACTCGTGTGTATCTAAATAGAATTAGAGAATTTGAAAACGGATATTCTGCTGAGGTGGCGAATAATAGCCGAGGTGCATCCTCCTGAGCCCACAAGGGTGAGGGGCCTTGTGGTCTTGTAGATAACAATTTGCGGTAATGGTTGGACAATTGGGGTCGCTCTTCTCGTATTAAGGGTTTCGTATTGCTGGCTTTGTGCCTTGTACCTGGCTTTCTTCAGGTCGCCTGAATGGAACCGAAACCTCTTCACACCCGGCCCTTTTTGCCCGGGTATCCAATGTCACACACACATTGTCAACTCGGCTGTGATTTGAAACGTCTTCGATACAAACAGCAGACCCCGTGCGTCACTTCCATCCCCATTTCTTATTTAATTCATCGCAACAGCCAGAGAATAGGTACTTTCCAACATTTCCTTATCTCGGATCTCTTATTCATGAACAAGCAGAAAGGAAGAAGGAAATTCAATTATCCAAATCGCAACCAAGCTTAGATCATTTCTCCACTATCCCTACATATATCTATAAGCCTACCTACCCATTTAATTAATTACACTTTAGATATCTCATTTTAATGGATGATAATCATCGAAATCTCCAAATGAATTCCATTAGGATAATTTTTCAGAATATTTGTTTAAATATTTTGTTGTTTATATGTTTGCGTTTGAAAGTTTGCTTGTCATGCTGATATGAAAAAATTAATTTGTTTTTTCTCTCTCCTAACTAACTATATTCTATGTAAAGAATTGAGTATCTATTTGGCTTTCGTTATATATTGCATGTTTGGAGGTAAGTGTCTCAAAAGTCTGGACTAGTTGCCCGGAAAGCATACTAGTGCTTGGGTTCACTCCCAAGGGGACAAAACCCTCCTACATGCAATATAAACTTATCTATTAATATCTTTGATAAATGACCAAAACATGTTCATATAACTATATTCTGTTTAAGATAATTAATAAATTAAATTTAATGAAGGAAGAGAATTAATTGAATTTAAAATTTTAGATGATAATTGAAGAAAATAAATTATTCTTTAAATTTTAACAAGTTACAAGATTCAATTTTCTTGTATTCAATTCTAAAAAGTTTTCTTTTTAATTAATTAATTAAAATTTTAAATAATTAATTAAAAAATTCAATTCTTTAAATTTTAAGAAATAGTTGAAGAAAAATAATAAATTAATAATCTTAAATTAGTATTTAAAATTTAAAATTTTATCAATTTTTTTACGGGATTAATTCATGATTTTTTTCATTTTTAAAATTTAATTAATTAATTAATTATTTTTAAGAGAATATTTAGTAGAATTAAATAAAAGGAAATTAATTAAATTATAAATGATTAAAATTTACAAATTAATTAATTATACTTACTAATTTTCAAATGCCTTTTTATTTAAATTTACATTACCTTTTAAATTTGTATCTATTTATATCATATTTACAGCTCTAAATTTTTTAATTCTTTTCTAATTAAATCAATTAATTTATTTATTTATTTATTTTAAAACCCACAAATAAATAGTTCATTACTTATTTATTTATTAAAACATTGTATCTGTAGGGCCATCTAGCCTTTTTAATGTACAATTTTAGACCAAAATATTTACATAGAAATTAAAATTATGACAAAATAATTAAATCAAATAAATATTCACCAGTATAGGTATTATATTTTTAAAATATTATAATGGATGTTGATTGTAGAATTTGGAGGTGTTTTAGGACAGAAATTCGTTTTGTCGTTGAGTTATGTTATATTGTACTTAAAAATATTTTTTACTAGTACTATATGGTGAATATATATATATATTATTATTAATATAGTTTATTGCTCTTCGAAGCGGGGTTACAAGGGGGATCCCTAGCTGGCTGGCTGCGATAGCTCACTCCGAGCAGTGAACAGCGATTGGAATTAGGTGTACACCGTCTTTGGAATTATGTGGAGTTGCTTTGGAATTCATTAAATAATCTATTGTATTCCATTGTCTTCTACTTTGAAATGAAAGTGGAAGTCGAAGTATGTGTACACGATTTTAGGTCGCGGTTTACCCCTCGGCTCACTCTACCACGACCATCTGTAAAATTAGCGTTGAGCGTATCGAAAATTTTCTACTTTTTCCTCGAATTTATTATAAATTCATAATGAATGCTAATTTGTGGCCCCTACAAATCCCGATAAAAGACATAAATCGAATACCCAATAGCTAACTAACTAACTACCTGGCTGTTCTATTTTCAGCTGAGGCTAAAAACAGGCGGGAAATTCCCTGCCTCTGTTTCGGAAACAGGCATTCATTCTTCATGCTAATGATTTTCTCTTTTCAATCTAGGCAAATGAGCCTCCGAGACGTGTTCTTTCAGAAAACGGACCACCAGCTCATTCCGGGTTTTTAATTAAACTCAGGTCAGCCAGCCAGCCAGCCATTGGTGAGTTTTTCGTTCAATTTCTTAGCTTAAGGGGGATTGTATGCCTACTTAAAGGAAGGGCATGGGAGGCAGCCATCGTACAGGGTGTGGTCCAAGCTGGCTGGCTGTTCGACCAATGGGGTCACAGGGTGCCACACAATGCACCCCTCCCAAGCACGTAACCCACGAACCCCTGACAAAAACATTAGCATGACAATGTGACACCCCCGGGGGGTTCCCGACTCTAGGCTCTAGGCTCTAAGTGGACGTGGAGTCGTGCTAGGCATCCCAATCGGCCATACGGCTGTAATTGCGCCGATTTCAACCCCCCCCCACCCCGAGTCTACTTCAATTTAATTCCTATATACCCAAGCACTCGAAAATTTGACTCCCTTATTCAATTTTGAATACATTTCCATTAATATGCTATCAACGGGATCCCTCGCCCCTCAAGCCCCCTCACAAATGTTGTTCTCGAAAAAGATTTCAATAGACTATTCGGTTTAAATACATTAATGAAATTATTCTTTCATTTTACTGAGGGGATAATATTTAAGATGAAAGGCGGAAATGTAAAACGAGACAGTTTGCATAACTATTATGACATCATATAGGGTCTTTAAGAGGCAAATCATATTCGATATTATTTTTTTACTCTACCATTCAGAGTATGGTCAAGTATTGTTGTGGTGGATGAAACAAAAGTTTTGTTTTTTCGAAATATCTTAAAAATGGCATAAACTCAGTGGCGGATCATAAGCAAGGCGCACTAGACGCGCGCCTAGGTCTCCGTCGAATATGGGGCCCCCAAAATTGATTATCATATTAATTTTGATCAAAAAAATGAAACGATATGAAACGGTTTGTATGACTGTAATTTGGGACAAATTGTTGCAACGAATTAATATGACCAGCAAGTCATTGCAAAAAGTCGAATGTACAATAATTAAAGGATTTGATTTGTTAAACTCATTAGAGATGTTTATTAAAAAGACTAGAGACGAGTTCGATAAAATTGAAAGTAGGTATAGTGAAAATATTTAATATTGAAGAAAACATAAGTCAAAATGAATATGATACAAGAAAAAGCAAAAAGGACACTAATACACTATAGGACTCTTTTAAAATTAATACATTTTATGTAATTTCTGAAATCATTCACAGAAAACAAGCTTATGAAAAAGTATTTCCAAAATTTTAAAATCTTCTTTTCATTCAACAAGACAGACGCGGAGAAAACATTGTTACTTACTTACTTACTTACATTGTATATACAATATCTAAAAAAAAATATATAAAGATGATATAGATTCCGAATTATTCGAGGATGAGATAAATGAATTTTTACTGTTTTTAAAGCAGGAACAAGACGACTCTCTGGAAAAGTTGAATATTTCTCAAATATATCAAAAGCCTTTGCATTTAAAAGCAACATTCCCTAACGTCGAAATTATTTTAAAAATTTTGATGACATTGCCAATATCGAATGCTTCAGGGGAGCGTTCTTTTTCTGCTTTAAAAAGATTAAAAAACTACGTTAGAAACAAAATTTCTGAAAATAGGTTAAATTATTTATCTACTATTTATATTGAAGACGAACTATTAAATAGTTTGAATTGCGAGCTTATTATTGAGAAATTCGGTAAAGAAAAATCTAGAAAAAAACACATATAATTATAATGTTAATGATTATTATATTATAATATATAGTATTATAAATTGTTGAAACATAAAAATAAGATTAATAAATTACATGTAAGTAATTAAAATTACGTTTTATATTTATAATACCTATTAATTAATTTCCAAAGACATTTTTGTTATCCGGGGCCTAATTTTTTTGCGCCTAGGGCCTTATATTGTCTTAATCCGCCACTGGTCGTGGATGAAACAAAAGTGTTGTTTTTTTTGGAAATATTTCAAAAAGGGCATAGTACTTAAACTATTTTGAAAAAAAAATTGAGCTTAAGCCTTGGCAATTTGGTCTACAAAGAAAGCTTTAAATACCCAGCCAGAACAAGAAGAATCTATTTATATTCTGAGAATATCTTTTCTGGCTATTAGAATATTCTTTGATTCACGCCACTAATTTCCGTATAAAATATCCTGGGGATTTTCACAAGAATAAATAAATGTGCCCCTAAAACTGTGATCCTACTACATATATTATACACCCAAGGAATCATTGCCGGAATATTCGTTTTAAAATTCTTCCGATATAAACATTCCTTCTAAAAATCTTCTAGTATTATAATAATTGAAATATACACTCAAAAGCAAAAAACCGGACATTTAATAATTTTTATTTTTTTTATAAAATGAATAAAAATAAATTTTCTCATAATTGAATAATAATAGACATAATTTAAAACTTATGTTGATTAATGTCCATTATGCTTAGTAGATTAAAAATTCAGTTTATTGGACAAAGTTTTTTTATTGAAGTTCTTCTTCAATTTTTGTACAACGTTTCGTCTCTCTCGAGACTTTTCAAGTACTACAAACAAGACCAAAAATCAATTAGGTGAGAGTCTTTACAAATCAACTAAATATTCAGGTACAACCAAAATCACAAATATCACAAAAACAACATTACTATTACATAAGACTCACCTCAATTGGCTGAGAACAACATTGGTTGAAATAAAGATAAAAATAACTCAGTTACCCAATTGAGGTGAGTCTTATGTAATAGTAATGTTGTTTTTTGTGATATTTGTGATTTTGGTTGTACCTGAATATTTAGTTGATTTGTAAAGACTCCTCACTAATTGATTTTTGGTCTTGTTTGCAGTACTTGAAAAAGTCTCGAGACAGACGAACGTTGTACAAATTGAAGAAGCATTCAATACAAAAACTTTGTCCAATAAACTGAATTTTTAATCTAATAATTTTAAAACATTAACACTTTCGATTAATTCATGGAAACTTAATATTATATCGAAAAAAATTAATTTAATGAAAATCAATCATTTATTCTTTGTCTTCGAAATTGTTCATACTTTTATCGTATAAAAGCTCATATACGAGACATAAAGAGACATTTTTTTAATTAATCATTTTATTTATTTTATCCAATGCGAAGCATGTGGAAAGTATTGTAATCGGTCTCGCAGCAAGCGCGAATCCAAAGTGTCATCAGTTAAAGATACGGAACCCATGGACTCAATTAAAGTCACAAATTGTAGTATTCAATTAGGTTGAGTTTTAGCACGTGACGGTTTTGCCAAAAATTACATGGAGTCTCACCCAGAGGCCAAAAAGTGCGATTTTTTCATTTAGTCTGTAACGGATGTATGTACAAAAGTTTACTTATTATACTTAAGACATATTTAGAGTACAACTTAAAATATAACCCTACAAATTTGGAGTACAACTTAGAATATAATAAATCATATAATATACAATACACATAATAATATACGGCATTTTTCACCAATATGTTCAAATGTCAGCCCCCAACAACTCCCAGCAGTAATTATATCTCTTATACTAGCTAGGGTGTTAAGTGTTCAAGAGTGAAAAATATTTAATAAAATTAAAAATAAATTACTAGGTAGATTTCAAAAATAAAATAAATATTTCTTATATGAGCAAGACTCAATATATATTTCAGGTGACAAGCCCATCTTAAGGAGTTTACGATCAAACCTAACTATACTAATCTATTTTCAATTTTAGTTATCACCGTAAATTCCTGAAGATAATAAGCTCGCCGCCCAGAAATATACACTACGGTGCAAAAAAATCGACCCACTAATAAAAACTTTATCTATTAAATAACACATTTCACAACACAATTCAGAAGCGAGCAATTAAACTAATAGGAGACCCGGCTCTAACCAACTCACTCGACTCCCTGGCTCACCGAAGAACCGTTTCTGCCCTTTCCCTGTGCTACAGATACTATCACGGTGTCTGTTCAGTCGAGCTGAAATCAATTATCCCCCCTAATGCCCTCTTTACGAGAAACACTGCCGGTTTTCTAACGCTCAGCACCCCTTCGCTGTCAAATTGGATAAAAGTCGAACAAGCGCTTTCGCCAACTCTTTTATTCCTATGACCTCCAGAGACTGGAACTCGCTCCCTACCACCATCTTTCCCGCGACTTATAACCTTCAGCCTATTTAAGACCCGTATCCACAGATACCATTCGACCTCCGCCCAACCCATAAAATTCTTTCTTCTTCTTTTCACGATGGAGGGGCCAACCGAGGCCTTTAGGGGTTGCACCTTTTGGGTGTAACTCCTTCTCTCATCATTATTTTTTTTAAAAAAAAAAAAAAACATTATTTTAAAAATTTTTACACATATTCATATAAATTGTTCCATTAACTCTTAAACTAACATATTCAATAAATATTGTTGATAATTTTTGAATTTTATAAAAAAAAAAATAAGTGAAATTAAATTAATAGATACAATTACAAATTATCATACTTTTTCAATATTACTTTAATTTAAATCAAGTTTTTAATTATTGGGTTCATCCTTCCCTGTACAATCTGTAAAATATGCGGAGAGAATTTCGATCTTGAAAAAGTTTCAATTTTTTCCTCAATTTTTGTAAATATTCTTTAATTTCCATTTCGTGTAGGTATATAATAGTTCTTGTAAAGACCTTTGAAGTTAATGCACCCTTTCCTCATGGCCATGAATTTTCACTATTAATTAATTTATTTATTTATTTATTCTGAAATGCCGATTTATATATTAATAAATCTATGATTTCACATTATTATAAGCTTTTGAGTGTGTTGTCCGAAAACCGCGAAAGCTTTCATGATTGAAATTAAAAAGTTATAAACAAAAATAAATTTCAAATTTAAGATTAATCACTTTATTTTTCAAAAAAAAAAAAAATTAAATATTATTATTAAATACGCTATTAGACAAATATTTTTTAAATAATTTTATAGGAGTATTAATAAAGTTACCGCCGATATTGTTTTTTTTTTAACAAAATTTTTTTATTTTAAAATTAAAATCACATATTTATTATTTTACAATTATTTGGGCATCGAGCAATACTCCCTACCCATGTCCATATTTACAACAATTTATTTTTTTATTTTTCACTTTTTAAATTTTAGGGGGAAATTTTGAAAAAACCCATAGAGTAATATAGTGGAAGGCTCCTTAAGGAGCCAATGTATTTTAGCGTATACGAGTTACAGAGCTCTGACGAGGCCGGGGCAAAACCATTGAGCAATAAAATGGCGGAAACCACACTCTTCGGGTCAAATTTTGGTGACATTATCAAGAATAAAAAATACCCTTATATATATGTAAGTTTCAAACTGGCGGGCACGGCGAGTGGGACGGACATGAGCTGAAAAGCACCATTACTGATTGAAAGTCTAAGCAAGACACATATAGATTAGATTAGATAGGTATATTACTATTAATTAGATTGTAAAATATAATTTTATTATTGTAAAAGATAATTGAGGACCTGAAATTTCGAGTCTCACATTTCAGGTAATAATGTTAATAATAACAAAACCTAATGTAAATAATTGTATATATATACTTTATATTAATAAAACATCTCACATTTCAGTGGAACACGATCTTTATCTACCTCACCAATAAGAACTTCCTTATAACTCGAAATTTCATATCCTCAATTATCTTTACAATAATAAAATTATATTTTACAATCTAATTAATAGTAACATATCTAATCTAATCTATATGTGTCTTGCTTAGACTTTCAATCAGTAATCGGTGCTTTTCAGTTCATGTCCGTTCCACTCTAGCGTGTCCGCCAGTTTCAAACTTACATATATATAACATACAGGGTATGTATCTTTTATCTATGACAAAGGCTTCGAATATTCTATGATCTTTGGATAGCTTTTAAGAGCTAAGAGTTTGCTAAGTGCAGTCGCTAGAGAGCTCTTTTTCTATATACGGTAGCCTTCCACTCTATATTACTCTATGAACAAACCCACGACTAGGGCCGATCTCAATAGCCGCTCTTCGTTGGCTCTATTGACGTGGATGCTCCATTCTTCTCGGCGCACTCGAATCCATATTTATGTCCTGTATATTCCACTGGTCCCTCACATCTTTGTTTCTCATCCTATCCCACAATGTGACACCAATTGCAGATCTTAATGTTTTCATTTCTGTTGTTCTCATCAACTGCTTGGTTCTTTCGGTTTCAGCTCGTGTTTCAGCCCCATAAGTTGTAATGGGCCTCACAGTCGTTTTGTATATCTTCATTTTGGATTCTATGGTCATGAATGGATTTCTCCAGACCACATCTCGAAGATATCCAGATATTTTTGAACCCTTTATAGTTTGTTCTTTCACTTCGTTGTATAAATTTCGGTCACTGGTGATGTGACATCCGAGGTATTTAAATGACATCACTTGTTCAATGATGTTTCCTTCCAATTCTAGTTTACATCGAATCGGTTCTCTTGAAACAACAAGTGATTTGGTTTTCTTGACTGAGATTGCCATATTAAATTTCTTAGCTGTAATGTTGAACCTATGGAGTAATCTTTGCAGGTTATCTTCCGAGTCGGCAATAAGTACAGCGTCGTCAGCATAGCATATGATGTTAATTTTATTATCTCCCAACTCATAGCCGTTCATGACCTTTACTTTTGTTATAATCTCGTCCATTATTAAATTGAAGAGAGCAGGACTCAGAGTATCCCCCTGTCTTACTCCAATGGAAGTCTTGATCGGCACGGTTAATTCTTCTTCTGTCCTTATTCTTGTTTCAGTTTTTCAATTTCTTGATTTCGAATAATAATATTTGTAATGTACTATTAGTGGCGTTTGAAATTAAATAATAATCCAAATTAATAAAGTGAAATTTAAAAAAATGTTGTTCATTCTCACCCTCCATTATTTTTTGTTTCTCCATTTTTAACGTTCGAATCCTATTTGAATAGAATAAAAAAATAATATACAAGCATATTCAGTGGAAGCAGCTACTAGTAATAATGATAATATTTAAATAGACATTTTTCTCACAGGAATATATGTTATATATAGACGCCATTTTTTAGAAAAAGAAATGATTATGTTATTAGAATATAATGGAAGCATCAGTATAATAATAGCAAAAGCCAATAGAGGTTTATTTAACCACCTTCTCCCCATTGAGGGCTTCGTCGTCGAGTGGAGGGCTTTCAGTCAGCAAGCTCAACTGTTGAGTCCCGAGAGGGATGCTAGGTACCTACAAAAGAACCCAGCAGCAAGTCAATGGGGCGAACGCATCGCCAAGGGCCAAGGGGGATAGACTCTACTCACTCATTCGGGGGAGAAGCCAAAAATCAACTACCACTCCTTTTCCCCTCTTTTTCTTGCATTACGCCACACTCTAAATAATTCAATTAGTGCATTTTGAACAGACCATTTGGCTTTTACTTACCTACCACTGGATTAAAATAGTAAACAAAAATTAAAAGCGAAAAAACTTTCAACAAATTTTAGTGATTACGCAATAAAAAAATTATTTGTTTAATTCTTCTTAATATTCTCTTAAAAATATTTAAATTAGTGAGTTAAATTTTAAAAATGAAAAAAATTATGAATTAATTAAACTTACAATTTTAAATAATAGAGGGAAAATAAACAAATAAGGTATACCGTTTTTGTTTTTTGGGCATAAATGAAACAAATATTAAAAATCAAAAACTTTTAATCGTAATTATAAACAATCATATATTTACGTTTTAGATATTAACAATCTTGTATTATATTTATTAATTATAAGTACTATAATTTCTCAAAAACAAAATAAACATAAAGGTATCTAATAATGGAATAGGTACCCCAAATATGGAATATTAAAAAAACTATCAAAAATCAACCTTAACGTCTATGAGAATCTTTAGGATCTTTGGTAAATGTAAAAAGGAACTTAAATTATTTGCAATAATCAGAAATCCAGGTGTCGAACTCTTGCACCAGCGCAATCATTATGTGCCCAGAGACCGCACATGAGGCATTTGATCCAGGATTCCCCTTAAGTATCATTAGAAAACGCATACTACAGAAAATGCACTCCGCATCTTCTGGGTCTGGAGCTGTATATCCTATCAAGGCATCAAGGGTCACAAAGTACCATCGTCGTCATCATCTTTCGATTCTGGGGTTGGATTTGTGTGTTTGATGAAATGTTTGAACCAATCAGTAAATATAAAAATATAAATAAATAAAATATAAATATAATATAAATAAATAGTAAAAAAGAATAATGCTAAAATAGTTATCCGGTCAGCTAATTTTTTGGCATCCAAATAAGGAATAGTCCATATTTCCCATGAATTGTCCATATTCGGCATTTTTAACTAATTTAAAATTTTATTCATATTTTTAACCGACATCAAAAAGGAGTTCGACTGAATTTGTTTTTTTGTCTATGTTACCTCATATTCGCTAATTGTGACGATTTTGATGATTTTTGCATTGGGTTCAGTCTAGCTTCCGATTGGTCCATTTTTTTCATTGGTATTGGACCTTTTTGATATGTTTGCTCGGGCATCTTCTTTGTTTATGAACCGATTTTAATGGATTCTTTTGTATTGGAAAGAGGATAGCTTAGAGTGTTCCCATATTAATTTGGTCAAGTTCTGAAGATATGATCAATGACGAAATAACGTAAATCTCCAATTCTTATGACCAAATAATCGAAATTATAATAAATAAAATCATTTATAAAAAAATCTTAAAAACCTTCATTTAAAACGCGCAAACGTTTCTAAAGAATTTCTCTATTTATGAATTGAATTTTATTATCATTTTCTGATTCATTCGCCCGACGCTTTCTTTTACGAGATGCATGCAAGGTATTATATTAAGTCACTATTAATAACATCACTAAAAAGAGAAAAATAAAAATAAATTTTTATAAAAAAAAATAAAACTGACTTCAAAAAAATTAAATGCAACAAATAAAATAATAATAACTTAAAAATAAAATAAAATACACTAAAAGGTATAAAATAATTATCTTATTTAGTTACAAATAAACGACGAAATATTAACATGAAATTACTTTTTGAAGTCGGTGCCAAACATATATATTTTATGAATCGCACTCGACGGATCTTACTTAGTACGTTTGGCAGGTACGCTCGCTTATAGGTATAGTTTGTTTTGGCACCGACTTCAAAAAGTAATTTCATGTTAATATTTCGTCGTTTAGTTGTAACTAAATAAGATAATATTTATTTTATACTTATTTATTTTGAGTTTTATTATTTTATTTGTTGCATTTAATTTTTTGAAGTCGGTTTTACTTTTTTTTATAAAAATTACTTTTATTTTTCTCTTTTTAGTGATGTTATTAATAGTGACTTAATAAAATACCTTGCATGGATCTCGTAAGAGAAGAGGTCGGGCGAATGAATCAGAAAATGATAATAAATTTAAATTCATAAATATAGAAATTCTCTAGAAATGTTTGCGGGTTTTAAATGAACATTTTAAGATTTATTTTTTATAAAAATATTATATTTATTATAATTTCGATTATTTGGTCATAAGAATTGGATATTTACGTTAATTCGTCATTGATCATATCATCAGAACTTGACCAAATTAATATGGGAACACCCCTAAGGTACGCTCTTAACAATATAAAAAGAATAATCGAAATCGGTTCATAAACAAAGAAGTTATTTCTAAACAAACATAGCAAAAAAGGTCGAATACCAATGAAAAAAAACGAAACCAATCGGAAACTAGACTGAACCCAACGAAAAAAAATCATCAAAATCGGTTTACAATTGTCGAAGATATCAGGTGACATAGACACACAAAAAAAATCAGTCGAATTGATAATCCTCCTTTTTTGAAGTCGGTTAAAAAAGCTGAAATTTGTCGGAGATGTTTAAAAATAAACTTGTTTGCAGAATTTCAGCTTAATAGCTGCAGGTATGTGTGACCTTTATACAAAGAAAATCAAGTGTAATATATAACAATTTCTATCTTTACGTTCTTACTATAAAAATTCTCAAAAGCAATATTTTAATTAATTAAAATTCATTGATTTGATTTGATTTTATTATTATTTATTTCGTAGAGTCCGGATTTTTATGCATTAAAAACTGCTATTACCACGTAGTTTTGATAAAAAACAAAAAAAACATATTTGGGCGATTATTTTTAGTGGAGGGGATATATCAATGGCTTGGAAACGATCCGGCAAGTATGTGTGTATCCATATAGAGATTTCTTAGTGTGATTGGTACAGTCACGTTAAAAAAAACAACCTAAAATTTTAGTTCCGTTCACATTTATAGAGTGGTTACGAGACTAAAACTTTTTGTGTAGATTGTCTCGAAAGAACCTCCTTAAAATTGATTTATACTATGAAAAAGAGCACTTCACATCTACAGGCGTAATGGGGGCGAATTTAAAGGAACTTAAACCCCCCATTTTTATTTTGGAAGATAAATATTGCAAACTTTTCGTCATTTTCGTGTAGAATATAGTATCTAGTACAACTGAATAATAAGAAAAATGAGTGGGTTGTTGTTTTGAAACTTGTTTACATGCTTTGTAATCCAACTTCCTACTTCGTAGTCCAACACTACACTTCGTGTCGTTGAGGCCTATTTCAGTTTTCTTAATTATTTATTATTTATTAGTTAGCTTAAATTAGTGGCCTGTTTTATTTAATCTTTTTTTTCATTCTTTCAAATAATTTTTAAAACCTCTGTATTTAGAGGGAAATATGCAATTTTATGCAATATTACTCAAATATGCAAAAATATGCAGTATAAAATTTAACCCACAGTATCCTAGATTCTGATAGATAATAGATCTCCTGGGTCTTACGTGGAGTCAAAGAAAATATGCAATTGCATATGAATCCGGTATCCTAGCTATAAGTGATTAAAATCTCTTGGTCTGTTTTGTTGTTTTCTGATGTGGCCATCCTCTTGACTTTAGGATACGACCTGGCCCCTCACTTACATTTAATATATTTAATATAATTATTTATAATCATGTAGGGGGGGGTTAGTTTTTGCATTTTTAGGATTCTGGGAGCCCACTGATTATGTATACGAAATTTGGTTGAGTTAGTAGAAGGGCCTATATTTTCATTTTTGACCCCCCCTCCCAATTTAGGAGGGTTGGTTTTTGCATTTTTAGACTTCTGGGGGTCCACTAATTATGTACTTATACAAAATTTGGAAGAGTTTGCTCAAATGGCCTAGATTTTTCATTTTTTAACCCACCTCCACCCACCTTAATTTTTGAGTTGATATACACCAAAATCTAATCAGCTAATAATCTCGATGTACCAAAACTACGTGCGAAATTTGGTTTTGATATTCATACTAGTTTTTTGAGCTAGCTCGCCCACAAAAATTTGGTAACGCAACAGCTAACAGACATTTTGACAAAATAATTATTATCTCGAAAAATATAATTTTTTCGATGATTATTTCTAAGTCTTTTTTAGAGCGAAATGCCATGGATTCGTCCAATTTTTTTTAACCAATATAGTTTAAGCCGTTTTTGAGATATTTCGAAAAAAAAATACTTTTTTCATGCACGATTACAATACTTGACCATAACACTGTATGGTAAAGTAAATAAGCTGACATGATGTTCTTATGTGGCCATCCACTTGACTTTACCATACAACCTGGCCCCTAAAAATGATTTATAATCGTGTAGGGAGGAAGTTAGTTTTTGCATTTTTAAACTTCTGGAGGTCCACTGATTATGTATACAAAATTTGGTTGAGTTTGCTCAAAATGCCTAGATTTTTAATTTTTAACCCCCCCCTCCACCACCCTTAATTTTGGGTCGATATGCACCAAAATCTAATCAGCTCATAATCTCAATGGACCAAAACTACGTGTGAAATTTGGTTTTGATATTCACACTAGTTTTTGAGCTAGCTCGTCCACAAAAATTTGGTAACGCACAGACTAACAGACAGACAACCAGACTAACTAACAGACATTTTGTACAAAACAATTATTATCTCTAAAAATATAATTTTCTCGATGTTCATTTATTAGAGCTTTTTTGTAGAGCGAAATGCCATGGTTTCGCTCAATTTTTTTAATCAAAATAGTTTCAGCCGTTTTTGATATATTTCGAAAAAAACTAATTTTTTCATGCACGATCACAATACTTGACCATACCCTGTATGGTAAAGTAAAAATGTGGACTTTCTTTGCTAGAACTAAGCGAGGTAGCCCAGTCTAGCGGTTCCCTTGGCAAATAAAAGATACAGGAACTTAGATACATTTTAATTATTTTTATTACACACAAGCGTTTTTAAAATCATGTATATTGTTACAAGCTTATTTATTAAAAACAATATATTTGATATATAAGAAATCATTAACCCTTGAACTTCTTTTGCGATCAACTAGAGCTGTGATTTTTCAAAAGAAGAGCGCTTCGGTGGAATTTCCAAGATAAATATGCTCAATCGCTCGCCAATAGTCGTCTGGGAAAATGTCAGGAAAACGGTTTTCGTTCACGACAAAATGATGAAGCGCATACATTCGCTTTGTTTCGGAAAATATATATATATATTCAACTCTCTAGTATATAAGATTTGATTATAGGATCTAGTCAGGGGATCCATCGCCTAAATGGAGAAGGCATTTGCGGGCTTAACGCGAAGATGTCAGATCATGCCCGGCTGGGTCCTGTATCTTTTTTCAACTCTTCTTGGTTCACTATCAAAACGGAGTCTGGTCCCAAGTGCACCAAAATAGGGCAGTGACCGGATAAAAGTTTTAACTTTCGCTTTCATTTAAATGTTAACATATAAACATTCTAAATAAAATTTATTATTGAAAAACTGAACAAAATTCATCTGTTTCGATTCCCCAAAGAATCAGACAGATGAGAATTGATAGATAAATTTATAACAACCATACTATTAGGAAAATAGAAGAAAAACGCGATTGAACTAGAGAGTTGAATATATATAAGATTTGACGATAGGATCTAGTCAGAGGATCCATCGCCTAAATGGAGAAGGCATTTGCGGGCTTAACGCAGAGAAGATGCCGGATCATACCCGGCTGGATCCTGTATCTTTATTTCAACTCTGCGTGGTTCATTATCAAAACGAGTCTGGTCCCAAGTGCACCAAAATAGGGCAGTGACCGGATAAAAGTTTTAACTTTCGCTTTCATTTAAATGTTAACATATATATATATATGTATATATATATATATAGGAAATGTTAATTGAATAAAAAATAAAAAAATAAAATAGTATGGAAGTAAGAATATGTAAGAGTTAAAAATAAATCGAGAGGGTGCAAGTAGAATATTTTAAAATGATTATAGGATTCAACAGAAATACTTCGAATTATGTATGGAAATTGAAATCAGGAAGGTTTCAACAACTTTTCCATATCTATTTCAGAAAATCCCAATTGTATTTCAGAAATCTCAATTGAATATTAGAAAATCAGAAATCTATTTCAGAAATCTCAATTTAGAAAAAAAAAATTTCTTACAATTTCTCCAAAAGGTTGGACACCCCTAATTTACCATATTACCTCAAAGCAGCCAGGCAGGCCATTGTCTAAGGAAATAAACTGACTTGTTCTGATGTGGCACATCCACTTGACCATACAACCTGACCTCTCACTTACCATATATTTTATATTTAATAAAATTATTTATAATCATGTAAGTGGGGGGGGGGTTAGTTTTTTTCATTTTTAGACTTCTAGGGGCTCACTGATTATGTATACAAAATTTTGTTGAATTTGGTTCATAGGTCTATATTTTCATTTTTTGGAACCCCCCATTTTGAGCGGTTAGTTTTTGCATTTTTTAAACTTCTGTGGCCCCACGGAGTATACAAAATATGGTTGAGTTTGCTCAAATGGCCTAGATTATTAATTTTTAACCCCCCCCCCTCCTCCACCCTCCTTAATTTTGGGTCGATATGCACCAAAATCTAATCAGCTATTAATCTCAATGTACCAAAACTACGTGCGAAATTTGGTTTTGATATTCATACTGGTTTTTTAGCTAGCTTTGTTCGGTCGCTACAACCCCCTAAATTATTTCGTCGTGACGCCTTCTCAAACTTGGTGCCTCCGGCTGGCTGCCTGCCGCCAGCGGGCGGCTATGTCGCGGGTCCTCTCTCTGATTGGGCTGCCCGGCTTGCTGGCTTCACTCTCATCGTCCGCTCGTGATCAGATGGAAGTCAAGCATATACCCGTGGAGCCATCG
Organism: Forficula auricularia; assembly: GCA_024734495.1. Taxonomy (NCBI): domain Eukaryota; kingdom Metazoa; phylum Arthropoda; class Insecta; order Dermaptera; family Forficulidae; genus Forficula; species Forficula auricularia. The sequence goes on along the minus strand of JALMQS010000025.1, from coordinate 7,770,191 downwards.
TATTTCTTAGTTCGCGAGTCGATCTCGCTTGGTTCTCCCTTTCGGCTTAATTCTCTTGTATAATCATCATCATATGTACATATCAACCCCGCCAAATAGCGGGTAATAAATCGTTCTTAATATATATATTTGTGTATAGTGTTTTTCATTTACTCCTAACTGGAGGGCTGTTTTCAGTCCGGCCCTCCAGTCCTCTACACACTCTCCCACCCTGGTGTACACCGATACAAGCTCGCCCACACAAATTTGCTAACACACAGACTAACAGCAAAACAGCTAACAGACATTTTGACAAAACAATTATTATCTCGAAAAATAAAATGTTTTTATTTATTAAGACTTTTCGTAGACCGAAATGCCATGGTTTCGTCCAATTTTTTTAAGCAATATAGTTTGAGCCGTTTTTGAGATATTTCGAAAAAAACAACATTTCTTTCATGCACGATTACAATACTTGACCATAATCTGTATGGTAAAGTAAAAAATGTAGACTTTCATTGCTAGAGCTACGCGAGGTAGCCCAGTCTAGCGGTTCTCTTGGCAAATAAAAGATACAAGAACTTAGATACATTTTATTTATTTTTATTACACACAAGCGGACTTAAAATAATGCATATTGTTACAAGCCTATTAATAAAAAATAATTTATTTGATAAAATTATTGGATAAAAAATGTTTCACCAAGTACCAACACCGAATTCCTTAAAAACTAATATATTTGATATATAAGAAATCATTAACCCTTGAACTTCTTTTTGCGTTCAACTACAGCTGTGATTTGTAAAAAGAAAAGCGGTTCGGTGGAATTTCCAAGATAAATATGACAAATCGTCCGCCAATAGATGCCTGGGAAAATGTCAGGAAAAGGCCTTTCGTTCACGACATAATGATAAATCGAATACGTTCCCTTTGTTTCAGAAAAATATATATATATATATATATAAATAAATAGGAAATGTTAATTGAATAAAAAATAAAAAAATAGAATAGAATGGAAGTAAGAATATGGAAGAGTTAGGAATAAATCGAGAGGGTGCAAGTAGAATATTTTAAAATGATTATAGGGTTCAGCAGAAATACTTCGAACTTTTCCATATGTATTTCAGAAAATCCCAATTGTATTTCAGAATTCTCAATTGAATATTAGAAAATCAGAAATCTATTTCAGAAATCTTAATTTAGTTTCAAAAAATATTTTTTCTTACAATTTGTCAAAAAGGTTGGACACGCCTAGTTTACCATATTACCTCAAAGCAGCCAGGCAGGCCTTTGTCTAATGAAATAAACTGACGTGATCTGATGTGGCCATCCACTTGACTTTATCATACAACGTGACCTCTCAATTATATTTTATATTTAATAAAATTATTTATAATCATGTAGGGGGGTTAGTTTGTTTCATTTTTAGACTTCTAGGGGCTCACTGATTATGTATAGAAAATTTGGTTAAACTTGGTTCATAGATTTATATTTTCATTTTTTGGAACCCCCCCCCCCTATTTTGAGCGGTTACTTTTTGCATTTTTAAACTTCCCACGGATTATGTATACAACATCTGGTTGAGTTTGCTCAAATAGCCTAGATTTTTAATTTTTAACCCCCCTCCACCCCATTAATTTAGGGTCGATATGCACCAAAATCTAATCAGCTCTTTTATACCTCTCCTGGTGCACAATAGGCTTAACAAAATGCGAACATCAGATTACCCAGCTGCCAGGGTGGCAGCTGAGTCTCACACGTGCACCAGGAGATTGGCATGGGCAGAACGAGTCCTCCGTAAGTTCGGCGGGGTGGAGGGGTTGGTGAGTACTGGCGCGAGAACTTACATAGCAGCGTCGACGGGAGGGATCTGGAGATGTGCGCGGGGGCAAAGCCCTCATATAATTTTATGATGCACCCGGACCCGATTAAGAACAATATCTTTATTGAACTATGTAGACTTAGGTCGGGGTCTCTTCCTTCGGCCGTTAGAACAAGTAGGGGAAGGCGGCCGGAGGGTCCACCCATGTGTAGGGCCGGGTGTAGAAAAACTGAGACGACAGGGCATATTCTCCAGTCGTGTGGGAGGACGCACGATGGAAGGCTCAGGAGGCATGATGCGGTAGTGAGACGTCTGGCTGATGAACTTATTAAAAAGGGAATGCGGGTCGAGCTCGAATATTTATATCAGAGCTCGGCCGGGAACAGGAAGCCAGACATCGTGGCGAAGGACGGGTCGGGGACGGTGTGGGTTCTGGATGTTCAGATAGTGTCAGCGCTCCTCGGACTGGGGGTTGCCCACAGAAACAAAATCAATTATTATAAGGGCAACTCCAGTCTGGTGAGCAACATTGCGGCAAGGTTTGGGGTGGGCTCGGGTTCTGTGAGAGTTGAAGCCATCACACTCTCGTGGAAGGGAGTGTGGTGGCATAAAGCGGTGCCTCCCCTTGTCGCCCTGGGAATTTCTCAGAGAACTTTATACGATATGACCTTCAGGGCGATGAGGGGTTCATTAATGAATTTTTACAGCTTCAACAGGAGAACTTATAGGGAAATCGCCATCCGCTAGAAATTGTATATAAAAAGAGAAAAAAAAGAATTTTTTTTGTAAATATATTATGTTAATATACCTATAATCATGTAAATAATCCTGTAATTAAATTCACCCGATAATGTAAATATTTCTTGTTAGTGGAGGCCCCCACCTGCGTGGCCCAATAAACGAAAAATCAATGCACCAAAACTACGTGCAAAATTTGGTTTTGATATTCATACTGGTTTTTGAGCTAGCTCGCCCACAAAATTTGGTAGCGCACAGACTAACAGCTAACAGACATTTTGACAAAACAATTATTATCCCGAAAAATATAATTTTTTCGATGTTTATTTACTTAGACTTTTTTGTAGACTGAAATGCCATGGTTTCGTAAAATTTTTTTAACCAATATAGTTTCAGCCGTTATTGAGATATTTCAAAAAAAATACTTTTTCATGCACGATTAGAATACTTGACCATAACCTGTATGGCAAAGTAAAAAATGTAGACTTTCATTGCTAGAGCTACACGAGGTAGCCCAGTCTAGCGGTTCCCTTGCCAAATAAAAGATACAAGAACTTAGATACATTTTATTTATTTTTATTACACACAAGCGTTTTTAAAATCATGAATATTGTTACAAGCTTATTTATTAAAAACAATATATTTGATATATAAGAAATCATTAACCCTTGAACTTCTTTTTGCGTTCAACTATAGCTGTGATTTGTATAAAGAAGAGCGGTTCGGTGGAATTTCCAAGATACATATGATTAATCGCTCGCCAATAGTCGCCTGGGAAAATGTCAGGAAAAGGATTTTCGTTCACGACATAATCAGAAAGCGCGTACGTTCCCTTTGTTTCGGAAAAAAATATATATAAATATAAATAAATAGGAAATATTAATTGAATAAAAAATAAAAAAATAAAATAGAATGGCAGTAAGAATATGGAAGAGTTAGGAATAAATCGAGATGGTGCAAGTAGAATATTCTAAAATGATTATAGGGTTCAGCAGAAATACTTCGAATTATGTATGGAAATTGAAATCAGGAAGGTTTGAACAACTTTTCCATATGTATTTCAGAAAATCCCAATTGTATTTCAGTAAAATAACAACAAAATAGAGCTATACAAAATAACAACAAAGATAATACTATATAAAATAACAACAAAACAGAGCTATACAATATAATAAAAATGATAAACTATATAAAATAACAAGAAAAGCTGTAAAGGGGCTATTTAATAAACATACAACAGAATAAATTAATCAAATCAAAGAAGTAGAAGAGGGATATTTTAGACATGGCTAAAAAGATTAATATCACACAAATACCCAAGTAGGTTCTCATAGCAATCCATATCCGAGAGAATATCCCTGATGTTTTTATTTTCAAGTTTATATTTTATCCTAATAGTATTGTAAAGTCGGCAATCCACTAATATGTGGGATTCTGGATACATCGATTCTCCTGTCCCACGTAATACACCAAGTTGGAGCTTCTCTATTAATTAAAAAGCCATGAGAAAAGAAACAATATATTTGATATATAAGAAATCATTAACCTCTGAACTTCTTTTTGCGATCAATTAGAGCTGTGATTTTTATAAAGAAGAGCGCTTCGGTGGAATTTCCAAGATAAATATGCGCAATCGTTCGCCAATAGTTGCCTGGGAAAATGTCAGGAAAAGTATTTTCGTTCACAACATAATGATAAATCACATACGTTCCCTTTTTTCGGAAAAAAATATATATGTAGGATGCAGCCAAGCCAACTTGGTGCGAGCTAGTTTTGCCCCTCCGTCAAATGAACATCATCTGAGGCCCCTGCTGCCTCATCAGCTATGAGCGACAATCTCGCCGCCGCACAGTGCGTAATTTCCATAATCTAGAGGGACAAAAGTCAAATTCTACATGAGTCTATACCGGAAAAAAGTTATTTATATTCAAAGAAAACAAACCATATTACATACCACTAAGGTTTATTTTCCAAGAACTTGCACCAGACAATAGAAAAAGGGTCAGAACAGACGGCTGCTCTAGTTGCATCGACCAAGCTCTCGAAACGAGTAATTCGGCTGAGTTTGCTCGTTGAATAAACTGTGTGCCTGCGCGCTATTAGTAATTGTGTGTTGTTATTGTGTTTTTGGGAGTTTTATGGTAAGTTTCCATATATTGTTTTCTTATTATGATTTAAAATTTAATCACGATCAGCATTTGAACAGAGAGAGTTTAATTTTTTATCAAAATACTACTAAGTCAATTTGTACTTGAGTTTTAGTACATTATTCCGAAATATCCCGGTCTCTTATTATATTTATTCGAAAGAACTACTTATTAGCTACTGAAAAAACGTCCATTTGTTTGCGCTTATTTGCGCAACTGATAGAAAATCTTTTTTTTCAGAATGGCTTTGCAAATTTCGCGGAGAAAATTTTTCGATGTTTGGTTTGATAACGCAAAAGAAAAAAAGAACGGAAAAAGTGACTATCAGAAGTTCTTGTCAAAAAATCGAAGAAAAATGGTCGAAGTCGGACAGACACCGAGATCGTTTCCTAAACACAAATTCTGAGTGGTTAGAAGGAAATGTATCGCCACCTGATATTGCCACTGAAGCGCTCGAAGGTGTGTCACTATCTGGAACCAGTTCAGGTTCGTTCGGAAGACTTCGAATGCTCGAGCACCAAAACAAAAAGACTGCGAATTCAACCCCTTCTTAAAACATCGACACTGGAAGAGATATCGATGGCAACCGAAGTACAACTTCGTAAGGAAGGAAAAAAGGATTCAGTTGCAATTGTAAAAGAACTTTGTCAGTTTTCGCCTAGAAGAGGAACTGTTATGAAGAAATCGCGGCAGTATTTAGAGAGCTCAAAACCAGGACTTTCGGCAGATCAAGCTATCGCATTAATGATCGATGCGAATCTTTCGACACACCAATATCATGCTATATAGGAGCAAGTTAAAGGAATTAACAAACAAATGTATCCACCTTACTATAGAGTTAAAGCGGCATAACAATTATGCTACCTTAGTGGCATTAATGTCACAGAAACGCAAGTCGAAATTGAGTTACTAAGTCTAATGGTTCACACAATCATACGATTATGTAAATTGCAAGAAAATGTACTGAAGACTATAACTAACTTGAAAGGTCTAGATATAAGTGTGAAATGTGGTTGTGATGGAGCGGAACAATGTAAGTACAAACAAAAGTTTTCTGAAGAACATTGTAGGGATGAAAGTTTATTCAGCATATCAGCATATTGAAGAATCTCATTGTTCGGACTGAATTCCTACAAATTCAGTGTTAGGAATTATCATTTGTATTCGATTATTTAAACTAATCTCCCTAGTTAATAAATGGTTTTCTTGTAAGTTCGAATAATTGTTTTTTTCTTTGTGTATTGTCATGTTTTTGTTATTTATTAAAGATGTTTCACCTTGCACCAACACCACAATCTCTACTAATTGTTATATGTTATGTTTATAATGTTGCAATATATGTCTGAAACCTTGAGTACGTCTTTAAATTTCATCCAATACATTTTATCGCATAGCAAACTTGTATAGTTTGGGCTTAAGACATTTGTCCCTCTAGATTATGGAAATTACGCACTGTGCGCCGCCTGGCTGGCTGCCCGTCAATCTGAGCAGGAGCCTGGCAGATTTTACCAGCCAAGGCACCGCCAAGTTTCAGTAAGATTTCCACTCAGCCCCCCAAGTGGCCAGGCTCTCCTCGAGTGGCACTGCCACCCCATTCTGAGCTCGTTCGACCCCCTCCAGCGAAGAGCTAGCTTCCCCTTCAGTTGCGCACGCACGGCCCCTCACGCCCAAGTCAAAATCGTCGCCGCATGGTACGTTCAGCGAATCACGACCCTCCTAAGATATTCTCATTACGTGTATAAAGATTGCCTCGCATTATTTCAAATCAGTTACGATTATCCCTTCAAAACGAACAGTTCATCCATCAGTTCAGTTCAGTTCAGTTCAGTTCAGTTCATCAAGTATATGTTTACCGAAGATCTAACCAGCAAGTTTCAAGAAAATTTTTTCTACTCAAGATACACGAACATCTCCAGTTTTATTTCTATTATAAAGTATTTGTTATATTATTGTTATTGAAAAGCATCTAATAAACCATTATTATTGAAAATATTTGAGTCTTTCTTCACCAAGCCGCCTAGAATAATCCCTACATATATATATATATAAATAAGAAATGTTAATTGAATAAAAAATAAAATAAACTGCAACGGATCGTTGCTAAACTTTATCCAAATTCATTTGAAATATTAATATGTTTATTCCTTTATTATTAATCAGATATCACTTGCAATTTAAATTCGGGGTTTTTGGGTTTGGTCCTACCGAAATTTCGGGGTTTTTGGGTTTTGCCTTACCGACTGCGCCAATTTTATTCTTCAATATCGAATGATTTATAAAAAAACGATATTTACTTCGAATAATTGGTTTATTGATTGGAATTATAAATACAACAGGTTATTTCAATTGAGACTGGAGGTCTCAATCCAAACAGAGTCAAGACAAGCCTTGCTGCGACGATCTCACATCGTCCTTATATACTATTTTATCGCTGACAGCTGAGTTTGCAAGAGATTAGGAGTCGTCATCATTTATCCTTACGTGACTCATGCTTTGCGCGTGGCACGCGTTTTGCCGACTCCCAACACTCTTTCGCGGTCAAATTATAAAAGTGCCGGACCACTTCATTCGCCAATACGTATATCCCCATGACTTCAAGGAACTGGAACTCTCTCCCAGCCTCCATCCTTCTCAGCACTTGTAACCTTCAAACCTTCAAAACCCGAGTGCATAAACACCTACGTCTACACCATCTCACTTAATCAACTTTCCATTCTCTTCGGTATTGCAAGGGTCTTTAGAGATCCATAGGAGCTGCTTCTTTACTGGTGCGCCCCTTCTTGCATTCGATTGCATTAAAAAAAAAAAAAAAAAAAAAAGGAAATAAACTGACGTGTTCTGATGTGGCCATCCACTTGACTTTACCATATAACCTGACCTCTCACTTATATTTAATATTTAATAAAATTATTTATAATCATGTAGGGGGGGGGGGTAGTTTTTTCATTTTTAGAATTCTAGGGGCTCACTGATTATGTATAGAAAATTTGGTCGAATTTCGTTCATAGATCTATATTTTCATTTTTTGGCACTCCCCCCTCCAATTCTGAGCGGTTAGTTTTTGTATTTTTAAACTTCTGTGGTCTCACCTATTATGTATACAAAATTTGGTTGAGTTTTTTTTTATTAATCCTAAGTAGTAATTACGTATATAATATATCATTTCTTTCCCTACAGGTACAACCTAAATAATTAAGTGGTAGATAATTTTTACCTAATTATTGCTCGGAGAATTACCACTGCTCAAGTTATTAAAACTCGGTAAACTAGAATTTATCTATCTTTCTGAGATCAGACTTGTGATTCCGATTTCTTTCTTTCTTTTTTCTTTCTTTCTATTCAATAATTTACACCCACTCGCTCATTCTACATCATGTCTACTACATTGAGCATCCACTATTCCAATATTCACAGTCTCTTTAGCAATAAAACTTCCGTTTTCCAGCACCTCGAAAACGAAAAACCCTCCATTTTGGCCCTCAGTGAAACACAAATTGACACAGACAAATCCGATACTCCAGATCTCAAATTCGGAAAATATATTCTACACCCCAAATTCCGCCGGTATAACGGCGTCTGTTGCTACATTCGCGATAACATCCCCTGCGAACGACTTAGATTTTTAGAAAAAAAAAGATTAGGACGCATTATGGCTTAAAATTAATACTAAGACCACAAGTAAATTTTTCTGCACAATTTATAGATCTCCTAATGATAGAAAATTTAACTAATTTTTCGATTATCTCGGCAATTGTGTGATTGAAATTCTTTCCCGTTTTCCAAATTCTGAAGTCTCTTTCTTAGGTGACTTCAATGTACACAATAAGGACTGGTTGACATTCTCCAGATACAACCCCTCTGAAGGCAACGCTGCTCACCTATTTGCAACTTCATGTGACTTTACCCAAATTATAATATCGACACACTAGGATTCCGGACAACACAAACGACACCCCACATCTCCTCGACCTCTTTCTTTCATCTGCCCCTTCTCAGTTCTCTTTTAGTATCTCTGCACCTCTAGGTAACTCAGATCACAATTTAATTAAAATAAAATCACATATCGACTTATTAAAACCCGCTCTATCCTGCCCAAAGCCCAATGAAATAAGGCTTTTTCTTAAAGCCAACTGGGATGAAATGGGTAACTTCTTCAGCTCTCTCCCATGGAATGATTACTGCTTCAGAAACAAAAATGCCACCCATTGTGCCTCTGCTTTCTCTGAAGTGATTCAGATGGGTATCGAGTTATATGTCCCTTTCAAACGGGTAAGTGGAAAAGAGGACGCCAAGCCCTGGTTCAATAAGTCTTGCTCCGAAGCAGTCAAACAAAAAAAATCATGCTTTCTATAATTGGTCTTCGACACCATCAGAGTACAATCGCGTTCTCCTTACAAAAGCCCGCGCCCACTGTAAAAAAAACAATCGATAATGCGATGAAGTCCTTCATTCAGAAAAAAGCTTACAGGCTAGAAGCTTGCCGCAGCAGTTCAAATCAATTCTGGTCCCTTGATAAGTATGTAAAAAGAAATTTTAAAAACTCATCATTTCCCTCTATCAATCTCTCCGACAACTCGGTAGCCAATGACGCCTCTGACAAAGCCGAAGCTTTTGCCTTATATTTCGCGTCCAACTCAAACCTGGACGACAAAGGGCTTGAACCACCCACATACCCCTCCAGTACTAATATAATGTCAGATACTGTTTTCAGGATACCAGCAATTCTAAAGATCATCCGGAATCTAAAGACCAACTCTTCTGCTGGCCCCGACGATATCCCTGCCATTCTCATTAAAAAATGCGCCCCTGAACTTGCTCCTATACTATCCAAATTATATAATCTCTCCTATAACTCCGGAATATTTCCGGAGGCCTGGAAACTAGCCAGAATCCAACCAATTAAGAAAAAAGGCGATTCTTCCAACATAAAAATCTATCGACCCATAGCAATCACTTCTGTCTTATCCAAAATTATGGAAAAAGCCATCAACGAGCAAGTTCTACGACACTTATGGCCAGTTTCATAAAAAAAAAAAAATAATCCTCGGCTTACTCAACTCTAGGTTGAGAGTTACCCTGGAGTTCCAAACAATATCAATTTCATAAAACAAAATAGGGGTCGAGTTAGCGCACCCTGAGTTAAGGGTAGGAAAATAGGTTGGCAACGGCGAAATTCCCCTTCATTTTAGTAACTTTTAGAAAAAAAAACAATTTCGTTTATTATTTAAAAAACAATTCAAATTTTTTTTCTATTAAATCATATAAAAATAAAGTGGTAAAAAAGTAAGTATATTGATACAACAAAACTGAGACAAATCATGTAGGTAATTTTAAAAATTTGAAATGTATTGAATAATTGAATATTAAATTTTAGATAGAATATGGACCAATCTTCAATTAAAAGTAAAAGAACTCGCAATTTCACAATAGAAGAGGAGAAAACGTCTTGTTTTTCTCGTTAATAAATATAAAGATGTGTGTTGGAATTAAAGCGTTCAGATTCTAAAGCAAATTTAAAGAAAAATAAAGTAAAAATATGGGATAATTTGGCATCAGAATTTAATGCTGACTCCAATCGTTTCCGATCTAATTTTATTCTACGAAATAAATATAAACATTTAACTATTTTATTAGAAATATCTGCTTTCTTCGATTTTAGTTTGAAATTTTAAAAAATATATATTATGAATTCTTCTGTTTTATTCTAGTTCCGTGTTAACATAAATTAAAATTCTACATAGGTACATGTATATAGGTATATTTGGCTATATTTAATATTATATTAAAATAATAATATTAATAATAATATAAAAATAAATAATATAACGATTTGTTTTGAATTATTTTGATTTGAACACTCTAACCTATAAAATGTTTTTCTAATGTAAATAAAACCCCCAGGATCAAAGATTAACCCATCAATTTCGTAGAGTAAAATATAAAGGGGTTAAGTTTGAGAACACCCTCTCTTTTTTTTATGAAACACATTTCGAGAGGTAACCCCAGGCTGTTCCCTAGCATAGGGTCATCCTATTTTTATGAAACTGGCCCAAAGAGTCAAATAAATTTATCCAGGATAGGTAATACGGGTTCAGACAATCCCGGTCGACCGGTGACATCCTAGCATATGTAACTCATATCTGGAACAAAATCCTGGAGGCCGGGAATGAGACCTTCGCGGTAACTTTAGACATTTCAAAAGCCTTCGATATGGTCTCGGCACAAAAATCTTCTTGCCAAATTGACCTCCGTCGGCCTTGCACCGAAAATCTGTAAGTTGCTCCAAAGTTTTCTTTCAGACCCTAGTATTAAGGTTGTCATCGATGGAATATCATCTTCCCCCTTCCACACCAAAGCTGGAGTTCCTCAGGGATCGGTTATCTCCCCTACGCTTTTTCTTATCTATATCAATGACCTTCTAAACTTGCCCTCCAATCCGGTACATTGTTACGCAGATGATAGCACCCTACATAACGGCCCTGCATCGCATAAAAACCGTGCAGACATTGCCTCCTCAATTAATTTAGACTTATGCAAACTTAAAAACTGGGGATCCCAAAACTTAGTTAACTTCGATGCAGTGAAAACTCAGTGTTGCCTTATTTCTAGGCGCGTCGACAGAAACCTCCCAAGCATATCATTCTACTCAAACTCACTAGAATTCAGGGATAAAATTTCAATGCTAGGCGTAACTATAGGGTCTGACCTTTCATGGAATGACCATATCTCAACCACTGCTAAAGCTGCAGCGCGCAAGCTTCGTCTCCTATTTAGGTCTAGACGCTGTTATACTCCCAGTCAACTTCTTATACTGTATAAGGCTCAAATTCGTCCCTGTCTCGAATATGACTCTCATCTGTTGAGGGGTGCCTCCAAGCATTCTCTTGCTACACTAGATGCAATTCAGAAGCGAGCAATTAAACTAATAGGAGACCCGGTTCTAACCAACTCACTCGACTCCCTGACTCACGGAATTACCGTTTCTGCCCTTTCCTTGTACTACAGATACTATCACGGTGTCTGTTCAGTCGAGCTGAAATCAATTATCTCCCCTAATGCCCTCTTTACAAGAAACACGCGGTTTTCAAACGGTCAGCACCTCTTCGCTGTCAAATTGGATAAAAGTCGAACAAGCGCTTTCGCCAACTCTTTTATCCCTATGACCTCCAAAGACTGGAACTCGCTCCCTGCGACCATATTTCCCGCGACTTATAACCTTCAGCTATTTAAGACCCGTATCCCCAGATACATTTGACCCCCGCCCAGCCCATAAATTTATTTCTTCTTTTCACGATGGAGGGGCCAACCCAGGCCTTTAGGGGTTGCACCTTTTGGTGTAACTCCTTCTCTCATCATTTTTATTGAAAAAAAGGGCCTAGATTTTCATTTTCTGCCCCTCCTACTCCATTTTGGGCGGTTAGTTTGTGCATTTTTATACTTTTGGGGGTCCACTAATTATGTATACAAAATTTGGTAGAGTTTGCTCAAATGACTTAGATTTTTAATTTTTAACCCCCCTTCAGGCCCCTTAATTTTGGGTCGATATGCACCAAAATCTAATCAGCTCTTAATATCAATGCACCATAACTACGTGCAAAATTTGGTTCTGATATTCATACTAGTTTTTGAGCTAGCTCGCCCACAAAAATTTGTTAACACACATACTAACTAGAGCTGTGATTTTTGCAAAGAAAAGCGCTTCGGTCGAATTTCCAAGATAAATATACTCCAGCACTCGCCAATAGTCGCCTGGGAAAATGTCAGGAAAAGGCCTTTAGTTCACGACATAATGATAAAGCGCATACGTTCCCTTTGTTTCGGAAAATATATATAAATAGAAAATGTTAATTGAATAAAAAATAAAAAAATAAAATAGAATGGAAGTAAGAATATAGAAGAGTTAGGAATAAATCGAGAGGGTGCAAGTAGAATATTTTAAAAATGATTATAGGGTTCAGCAGAAATACTTCGAATTAAGGTCTCTACCCATTACAACGTACTAGGAACGTGTCGGGTAAAAAAATATTCTTTGTATTGAAAAGTATGAGACTATGCCCACTAGACCATTCCGTCACCGACCAGCACCGTCGCCTACTATGTACGGAGCGTTAATAAATTGTCGGTGAGAATATTTTGCCGGTGCCGATACGCTCCGCGCATGGCACACGACGTTGCCAAACCGATGCGCGCAGGCGGCGAAACAGTGAGCTGCAATTGGATCGGTGAACTGCATTATTGGTATCCAATTATTTATTTAATTAATTTAAGATTTGTATTTAAATGAGCGTTGTAAACGCCTTTACTTAGTCAACTTTTCTTCATCATCAACTAAGTGCCTGAATAACGTCCAATATTCTCCTTCAGTTTTTCGTTCTTTTATAGAATCGTGAATCCAGTAGCGTCGAGTGTTTTTTTGGTTCTCTTCTTCTTCCTCATCCAATATTATGGCAACTATTGCCAGTTGTCTAACAGTTAATTTTTTAGTAGGCATACCTATTTTATTATTTAAAAACTTGATAGCGCTCCCAAGACGTCCACACAACATCGATACGCATGCGAGAATGAAACGGTTTCCTATCGATTTTGGTGGATTTAGATCTGTATGATGATACAGATTACATACGGGCAATATACGGGCATCATACGGGATGTATACGGGCACAGAACGCCGTCGATCCGTTTCAGTGGGCATAGCAGGACGTCTCGTGTTACTTTTCATGTCAGATACGTTCCTAGTACGGTCATAGTATGATACGTTGTAGTGGGTAGAGACCTTTATGTATGGAAATTGAAATCAGGAAGGTTTGAACAACTTTTCCATATGTATTTAATAAAATCACAATTGTATTTTAGAATTCTCAATTGAATATTAGAAAATGAGAAATCTATTTTAGAAATCTCAATTTAGTTTCAAAAACACCTTTTTTCTTAAAATTTGTCCGACACCCCAATTTTACCATATTACCTCAAATCAGCCAGGCAGGCGTTTTTTAAGGAAATAAACTGACGTGTTCTGATGTGGCCATCACTTGACTTTAACATATAACCTGACCTCTCTTTTGTATTTTATATTTAATAAAATTATTTATAATCATGTAAGGGGGGGGGGGGTAGTTTTTTCATTTTTATACTTCTAGGGGCTCACTGAATATGTATGCAAAATTTGGTTGAATTTGGTTCATAGATCTATATTTTCATATTTTGGCACCCCCCCCCCCCCATTTTGAGCGGTTAGTTTTTGTATTTTTAAACTTTTGTGGCCCCACGGATTATGTATACAAAATTTGGTTGAGTTTGTTCAAATGGCTTAGATTTTTCATTTTTAACCCCCCCCTCCACCCCCCTTAATTTTGGGTCGATATGCACTAAAATCTAATCAGCTATTAATCTCAATGCACCAAAACTACGTGCGAAATATTGTTTTGATATTCATACTGGTTTTTGAGCTAGCTCGCCCACAAAAATTTGGAACGCACAGACTAACAGCTAACAGATATTTTGACAAAACAATTATTATCCCGAAAAATATAATTTTTTCGATACTAGGACTTTTTTGTTGATCGAAATACCATGGTTTTGTCTAATTTTTTTTAATCAAAATAGTTTCAGCCGTTTTTGAGATATTTCGAAAAAAAGAAGGAAAAAAAACACTTTTTTCATGCACGATTACTATTCTTGAGCATACCTCTGAATGGTAAAGTAAAAATGTAGACTTTCATATACAGGGACTTAGATACATTTTATTTATTTTTAATACACACGAGTCTTCTTAAAATCATGGATATTGTTACAAGTTTATTTATAAAAAACAATATGTTTGATGGGGGGGTCGATAGGCTAGGCGGTAGCGTGACAGCGAGCTAACCAGGGGACCCGGGTTCGAATCCGACTCGAGGCAGCCAGCTAAAATCTGACCCCCGGGGGTAGAGACAAATTTTAAAAATATAGCTAGTATCGTAATTAGGCTTATGGCTAGAAAGGCCGAAAAGCCAAAAAAAAAAAAAAAAAAAAAAAAATATGTTTGATATATAAGAAATCATTAACCCTTGAACTTCTTTTTGCGATCAACTAGAGCTGTGAATTGTGCAAATAACAGCACATCGGTGGAACTTCCATAATAAACAAAGCAAAGCAAAGCACCAAACATGGGGCTCAAGACTGACAACTTCAAAAGGCAGAGAATTAGTCAAGGCAATGGAAGTAAATAATTTAAATCAAATCTCTACTGGCCAGCCAACATACTGGCCATCAGACAGAAACAAAATTCCTGATGCCATCGACTTTTGTGTTACAAAAGGTATTGACACCAAAAAATGTAAAGCGGAATCATGCTTCGACTTGTCATCTGATCACTCACCAATGATAGTAACAATTTACTCGGAAATCTTAAACAAAGAAAAGCAACCTTCTTTGCATAATAATAGGACCGACTGGTCATTATTCAGAGAAAAACTAGACAGTCTGATTTCTTTAAACCAACCTTTAAAAACTGAAACGAACTTAGAAACAGCAGTAATAAGTTTAACAAAAAACATCCAAGATGCTGCATGGTACGCTACTCCCAAATATGTAAAACCCCTAATACAAAACGACGTATCTTCCACAATTAAGCAGAAAATTGTAGAAAAGAGACAGCTACGAAAACATTGGCAATTTACAAGAGGGAAAGAAAACAAAAGAAGACTTAACAAAGCGACAAAAGAGCTAAAAGAATTAATCCAAAAAGAACAAAACCAAAGAATTCAAGAATACCTCGAAAACCTAACTCCAACTGAGGCCACGGATTACTCGCTTTGGAAAGCCACAAGGAAACTCAAAAGGTCCCAACAACACAACCCACCTATTAAAAAAGATGACAATAATTGGGCCAGGAACGATAAAGAAAAAACTGAAGTTTTCTCCAAACACCTTAAAAAGTATTTCAGCCCTTTCCTTCTTCACTATCCACAGATGAAGAAAATGAAATAACCAATTTCTTAAATGTACCTTTCCAAATGGATTTACCTCATAACAAATTCACAAGTAAGCAAGTAAAACAAACAATAATGAAGGAAATTAATATTAAAAAATCACCTGGTTTTGACCTAATCTCTGGCACAATATTGCAAGAACTATCAGAAAAATGCATAAAACTAGTAACATATATATTTAATGCAATTTTATATATAAACTACTTCCCTAGCAGTTGGAAAGTGGCCCAAATCATTATGATTCTTAAACCCGGCAAAAAGCCAGAAGATGTCTCTTCCTACAGACCTATAAGCTTACTACCTATGCTCTCAAAACTTTTTGAAAAAATGTATGTTAAAAGACTAAACATAATATTAAATGAAAGAGATATAATCCCAGAACATCAATTTGGATTCCGAAATAACCATGGGACAATATCCAATATTCGTGATCGAAATACCAAAATAGGCTTACCAATTTTCTACGTAAATCTCAAACCAAAAAATAACAATAAACAAATTTACGAAATAAAAAGTCTATTAAACACCATAATCTCTTTTGAATCTCCTCATCCCAAACGTGACATTATCCAGTGTTTCCGATGCCAGGGCTTTGGACACTCAAAAAATTTTTGTTTTCGTGCTCCCAAATGCGTAAGGTGCGCAGGCTCACATGACTCAAAAAATTGTTCTAAGAACTCATCAGAAAACATAGCGAAATGCATAAATTGTGGGAAAAATCACCCAGCCAACTACAGGGGGTGCGATACTTATAAAGATCTAAAAAATAAAATCTCCCTCCACAAAAAACCAAGTGGACGGAGATGGCGCAAAAACCGAACAACCACCTCCTAAATAAAGCCCCTGCACAAGAAAGCAGAGAATTACAACAACCAACTAAGTCTCCAAAATCGTATGCCCAAGCAACACAAGCAAGCATAAAATCAACTCCGAATGATAAAAATGATGATATTACTCAAGATATTTCTCTCTCTAAATTTTTATATGAATTCAAAAATATGTTCGCCCAATTAATGCAACAAAGCAACATGATCTTGAACTTGCTTTCTTCAGTAGTGAATAATCTCTCAAAATGAATGAGTCTCTAAGAATAGCTCTATGGAATGCCAATGGCTTCCAAGCCAAAAAAGATGAAGTATCATTCTTTCTAAAAATGAACAAAATAGACATAATGCTTCTGTCTGAAACCCATTTTACAAATAAAAACTTAGTCAAAATCCCCGAATATAATCTCTACAATTCAAATCACCCCAGCGGCTCTTCACGAGGAGGTAGTGCAATTATAATAAAAAAATCCATAAAACAATGCGAACTACCCAAGTACTCTATGGACTTCCTACAAGGCACAGCCATACAAATTTACAAGCAAGCCAACCCACTAACTATCTCAGCCGTGTACTGTCCACCTAAACATAAAATTACTAAAGACCAATTCAAAACATTCTTCGAATCTCTAGGAAACAAATTTATTTCTGGAGGAGACTTTAACGCTAAGCACACCAACTGGGGTTCAAGACTTATAACACAAAGAGGAAGAGAACTAAACAAGGCTATAACTGAATCTAAGCTCATAAACTTATCAGGAGGAAGTCCAACCTTCTGGCCCACTGATTCCTTGAAAATCCCGGATATTCTAGACTTCTTCATTGCAAAAGGTATCTCAGCTGACTATATAAAAATTGAACCTAACTATGATTTGTCTTCTGATCACTCCCCGATAATTGCCACAATAAATACAACAATATCTATGATATCACCTAAACCAAGTCTTACGAACAAAAACACAAATTGGGAAAATTTTCGGGATTATATTGATGAAAACCTAGAAACAAATATTAGAATAAAAACTCATCAAGAACTTGAAGAAACCACTGGCCATTTTATCAATACCATCCAAAAGGCTGCCAGAAACTCAACCCCCAACATTGATAAAAAAATTCGAGAATCCCTTTCAGTCCCTTTTGAAATAAAAAACTTGATCGCTCAGAAACGAAGAGCTAGAGCTGTTTGGCAAAGAACTCACAGCCCTCATGATAAAAACTTATATAATAATATAAATAATATACTAAGATCAGAAATGAAGAAAGTTCGAAACGAATCATTTAAAAATTATGTAGAAAATCTTTCAAATAAAGATTTTTCACTTTGGAGAGCATCCAGGAGTTTTAAAAGACACCAAACATCAATTCCACCTATAAGGTCAAATGTATCTACTGACTGGGCAAGAACCAACCTAGAAAAAGCAAATCTGTTTGCAGAACATCTATCCCAAGTTTTCCAACCTTTCTCCAGTACAGTTGACGTAGAAATCGAAAACTTTCTGGAATCGCCCCATCAAATGTCTCTTCCCATAATTAATTTTAAAATGAATGAACTAAAAAAAGAAATCAAACAACTAAAATCTAAAAAAGCACCAGGAATGGATCTTATCACCGCCGATGTCATAAAAAATCTTCCTAATAAAGGGATCAGATTTCTATTAATAATTTTCAACTCCATTCTCAGACTTACCTACTGGCCAAAGCAACTAAAAATAGCACAAATTATCCTTATACAAAAACCTGGCAAACCACCCACTGAAGTGACTTCATATAGACCAATAAGTCTATTGCCTACAATTTCAAAGATTTTTGAAAAGATGTTATATTTGAGAATAAAAGATGATAATCAAATGAAATGGCTTCCATCCCACCAGGTTTGGTTTAGACAAAACATCTCTACTATCCAACAATGTCAAAGATTATAGAAATAATAAGACTCAGCCTTCGAAAATAAACAATACTGCTCTGTTATTTTTTTGGATGTGCTTGTATTCTTCTGATAAAGTATGGCATAAAGGACTGAGACAAAAATTAAAAAAAATCTACCTCGTCATTACTTCCAATTTTCAAGTCCTACCTAGAAGATAGAGTTTTCCAAATCAACACGTAATCGACGAAGTATCAAATATTCATCAAATCAAGGCGAAGCAGGAGTTCCATGAAGGCAGTATTCTGGGACCTTTCCTCTACCTGCTATACACCTCAGTACCTTCCAACTTCTCAAGAATGCCACTGTCGCCAATTTTGCAGATGACACAGCCATACTAACCTCGGACACAAGATCCAATGAAAGCTTGCATATCTTCTTCAAAATCATCTTGATAAAGTAAACGCATGGTTCGAGAAATGGCGAATGAAGATAAATGAGGAAGTAAATCACAGCATATAACTCTTCTCGGTAAACAGAAAAACAAGTCGCCCCGAATCAACGACTGAGGAAACTGATTTCTCGAGCTTCCTGCATTAAGTATCTAGGAACTACACCTAGACTCAAAAGCTTGCTGGAGGGAACACATAATAAAAAAAAAGAAAAGAAATGGGACGCTTAAAGTTGAGCAGATGCACTGCCTCATTGGCGAGAAAATCTCCTACCTCACTGGAAACTAAACTTTTAAAATTTATAAAGTGATTATAAAGCACTATTTGGACATGCCGGAATTGAGGCGCTGGGGCAGCATCATGTAAGATCCAATCTCAATATATCACAAAAATTCCAGTCAAAAATTCCTGCGAATAGATGTACTGATGCAGCGCCGAGGATTGTTTCAACATAGATCGCCTACGAAGATCTCCGAGTGCCCTATGTGGAAGAAGTCGTTAGAAAAAGAGCCAACATCCACGTTGGAAAATTGCATCACACTAATCAGACCCTCCACTCATTTGTCCGGATCCCCGATGAAGAAGACGTCTGAAAAGAAGATGGCCCCAGGATCTCCACAGTCCTGAATAGTAAAGTTATAATTTTTTTTCTTGCTTTTACTTTATTATCTTGTCTAGTCTCATAGGAGACTACCTTGTAACTATTGTAAATATTTCTACATAGAAAATTGGCTCATAGAAATCCTGTAAATATGTAATTTCTGATTGCCTATACTTTGGAAAGCCACAAGGAAACTCAAAAGGTCCCAACAACACAACCCACCTATTAAAAAAGATGACAATAATTGGGCCAGGAACGATAAAGAAAAAACTGAAGTTTTCTCCAAACACCTTAAAAAAGTATTTCAGCCCTTTCCTTCTTCACTATCCACAGATGAAGAAAATGAAATAACCAATTTCTTAAATGTACCTTTCCAAATGGATTTACCTCATAACAAATTCACAAGTAAGCAAGTAAAACAAACAATAATGAAGGAAATTAATATTAAAAAATCACCTGGTTTTGACCTAATCTCTGGCACAATATTGCAAGAACTATCAGAAAAATGCATAAAACTAGTAACATATATATTTAATGCAATTTTATATATAAACTACTTCCCTAGCAGCTGGAAAGTGGCCCAAATCATTATGATTCTTAAACCCGGCAAAAAGCCAGAAGATGTCTCTTCCTACAGGCCTATAAGCTTACTACCTATGCTCTCAAAACTTTTTGAAAAAATGTATGTTAAAAGACTAAACATAATATTAAATGAAAGAGATATAATCCCAGAACATCAATTTGGATTCCGAAATAACCATGGGACAATAGAGCAAGTACATAGGATCGTTAACCAAATAAACAGCGATTTAAATGCTAAAAGATATTGTTCAGCTGCTTTCCTTGATATATCCCAAGCTTTTGACAAGGTTTGGCATGCAGGATTGAAGGTTAAACTAAAAAAGATTCTCCCTTATCCCCATTTTGAATTACTAAAATCTTATTTGACTAATAGACACTTCCTGGTGAAACAAGGAACCGAATACACTGATCTGCAACCTATATATTCGGGTGTCCCTCAAGGGAGTGTTCTCGGCCCTATATTATACCTCTTGTATACAGCAGACCTACCAACAACAAAAACTACAATGATAGCAACATATGCTGATGACACTGCGATTCTGGCATCCCATACCGATCCAGCATCAGCCTCAAGAAATCTCCAAACGAACCTAAACAAAATCCAGCATTGGTTAAAAGTATGGCGTATTAAAGCCAATGAAAGTAAGTCAACGCACGTCACATTTACACTACGTAGAGAAACATGTCCCCCTGTGAAAATCAACAACTGTGAACTCCCACAAGCCAAAGATGCCAAATACCTCGGCATTCACTTAGACCGCCGCCTTACTTGGAGAAAACATATATTGACCAAACGGAAGCAATTAGGACTTAAACTAAGCAACATGTATTGGCTTATTGGCCGTAAATCAAGATTATCCTTGGATAACAAGATATTACTTTACAAGTCTATTCTTAAGCCCGTCTGGACTTACGG
Organism: Forficula auricularia; assembly: GCA_024734495.1. Classification (NCBI taxonomy): domain Eukaryota; kingdom Metazoa; phylum Arthropoda; class Insecta; order Dermaptera; family Forficulidae; genus Forficula; species Forficula auricularia. The sequence goes on along the minus strand of JALMQS010000025.1, from coordinate 7,749,296 downwards.
AATTCAGCTGTGGGGCACCGCCAGTATCTCCAACATTAACATCATACAAAGGTTCCAAAACAAAATGTTGCGTGTCATCGCAGACGCGCCTTATTACGTCTCTAACAAAATAATCCATCATGACATCCCTTTGGAAAGTGTTAAGGAGGCCATACTTCGCTTCAGTGAAAAATACACCAAAAGAGTGTTAGTGCATCCTAATGTATTAGCCAACAGACTAAATGTGCCCAGCAGTGAAGTGCGCAGATTGAAACGCCTGATGCCATCCGACCTGACTTCAGGACTTAGATAAAAAAAAACCCATAAACTCTATTATATAATAAGATTTAGTAAGAGAGATCCCTCACTGGAGGGATACTCTACATGCCAGTAAATTTAAAATTATTATTATTTTTGTATTTAATTCTTAATTGTTTTATATAATTGTAATAATGATAAGTCATAACAAAAGCTTATTGCCTTTTCAGGCAGATTGCTGAACTCACTAAGAGTTAATAAAAAAAAAAAAAAAAAAA
>JALMQS010000025.1:7721906-7743668 GCA_024734495.1 Forficula auricularia | reverse complement strand
AGTTGAAAGAAGAATCAAAATCAATAATCGAAAAAAATAGTAATTATCAAGGGATCCCTATCAACCTGTCTTCAAATTTGTAGAATTAATAGAAGTTTAAAATAAAAAAATTTCAAAAAACATACATTTTCGAAAACAAGATTAAATTTTTCAAAACTCAAAAATTGCATATAAAAACGACTTTTAAATAATTTTTTTTGTATTTTTAACCGACTTCAAAAAAGGAGGAGGTTCTCTATTCGATTGAATTTTTTTTTTTTTTTTTTTTTTTTTTTTTTTTGTGCCTATGTTACCTCATATCTCCGCCAATTGTCAACCGATTTTGAAAATTTTTTTTGCATTGGGTCCAGTCTAGCTTCCGATTGGTCCCATTTTTTTTTCGATTTTTTTTCATAGGTATTAGACCTTTTTTATTAGGTTTGTTTAGGCTTGTTTAGACCTAACCTCTTTGTTTATGAACCGATTTCGATGGTTCTTTTTATCCGAAAGGGGGTGTCTTAGGGATGGTGTCATATTAATTTGGTCAAGTTCTGATGATATAATCACTATTAATAACATCACTAAAAAGAGAAAAATAAAAATTTTTAAGAAAAAAATAAAAACCGACTTCAAAAAATTAAGTGCAACAAATATAAAAATACACTAAAAAGGTATAAAATAATTATTATCTTATTTAGTTACAACTAAACGACGAAATATTAACACGAAATTACTTTTGAAGTTGGTGCCAAACATATACCTTTTATGAATCGCACTCGACGGATCTTACTTAGTACGTTTGGCGGGTACGCTCGCTTATAGGTATAGTTTGTTTGGCACCGACTTTAAAAAGTAATTTCGTGTTAATATTTCGTCGTTTAGTTGTAACTAAATAAGATAATAATTATTTTATACCTTTTAGTGTATTTTTATATTTGTTGCACTTAATTTTTTGAAGTCGGTTTTTATTTTTTTCTTAAAATTTTTTTTTATAAAAAGTATGTAAAAAAACAAAAATTTCAAGAAGGTAATCAAAAAATAAAAATTTTCAAACTGTCCGATTTGGCGTGGAATGTCCCAAATGTATCGCTTATAAAAACTAGTAACATATTTTTTTATTTATTTATTTTATTTGTAAAGATATAAAAACTTAAAAAATTCTAATATTTTCGCGGCCCCCTGTTAAGAATCGCTGCTCTAGAGCAGTGATTCTCAACATTTTTTCTGTCACGGCACACTTTTAATAATTTATAAAATTGACGGCACACTAACAATAAAATAAATTAATAGAATTTTATTTGGTTTATTGATTGATGTACATATAAAATTATCATAAGACATTCTGCATCCTGTAAAATGTTACTACCTCTTTATTTCAAATGATCAAATAAATATTTAATTGGATTAAATGTAGTGTCACTTGATAAAGAAATGTGAAAAAAAAATAATTATCAATTCGGGAGGGACCACTGGCCTAGCCTAGCTGCTGTGGCGGCACACTTCAAGAATCTCGTGGCACACTAAAGTTAATAGGTTGATAATCACTGCTCTAGAGGGTAGAAAGTTTGTACTGAGACCAAAATTTTATATTTCCAAAACTAAGAACGATAAATTTTAGTGATTTAACAATACTGTTTGAGCTAGAAAGGTTAAGTTTGGCATATAGGTTTGGATTATTAATAGAAAGTTTTGAGGCAAATTTCAGCTTATTAATTAAAGCATTCGATAGCATGAAAATTGAATTTACACGTACCAACAAAAACGGAAGTCTATTAATATCGCTACAGCATCTGTATGTCAGAGCATTGTTGTTCTTAAACTAAATAAGATACAAACTTGAAATAGATTTCTGATTTCCTAAATTTAAAAAAATTAAGTTGGGAAGCTAAAAAGCCCAAAATCGAATCAGTTCTTGACTTTGAACATACAAACATTAACATAAAAACGACATTTCTTGCAAGTTTCCGTTCATGTACTATATACTTACCGGAGAGTATCTCATTTCTAAGTTCATCTGCGTTAATTTTTCTTCTATTTGTTGACAACTGTAACTCCATCTTTTCAATTAAGTTCTTTAGCCAATTCCTAAAAAAAATCAGAAAAAACAATTAGAAAATATAATAATAAAACCCAAAAAACCTACCTCGCATCTTGCCTCAAGTTTTATTGTTATGTTAAAATGTTTCACCTAGAACCAACATCTAACTCCTTAAATAAATTTATAATTTTTCTCATTAATATATTAAAGAATAATTAACATATTAACGAGAATTGTTTTGATCGTGCTCTTTTAAACAAGATATATATCGCGGACTACTGCTGGTTGAAGCTATTGGTGTCTGCTGAGTCTTAAGTCTGGACAAAGAGAGTTAATAAGTTAATTATTCTGTTAATATGGTATATTAATGAGAAAATTATAAATTTATTTAACTTCATTTTTTCAAGTTAGAATTATATAAGTTCAGATATTATTTTCACTTAATATCTGACAAAAATCACCTGCATTCGATCTGAATCAAATATAGGAAACATACGATTAACTGGTTAAAAGTTAAAAATTATAAAATATTTAATCATAAGTTTCCGATAATTGATTCGATCGCGAATCGAATGCAGGTGATATTTGTCAGATATTAAGTGAAAATAATATCCAAATTTATATATTTCTGACTTGAAATAATGAAAGTTAAATAATTTTCTAATTAATATATTAAAGAATAATCAACATATTAACGAGAATTGTTTTTGGTCGCGTTTTTAAACAAGATATATATATCGCGAGACTACTGCTGGTTGAAGCTATTGGAGTCTGCTGAATCTTAAGTCTGGACCAAGAGAGAATGAAAAAGATGTGATCCATCTAGCTATGATCCAGCATCATTTCGCGATTAATCCCGCATGACGCTTTTTATATCAAACACTGATATGGATCACCAAATGGATTTGTAATCTGAGATGTTATATATTCAATCCCCCAGTCCAGCGCGCTCGATCTGTTAACACGTGTGTTAGGTGTTTGCCATCAATTAATCATAAGTTTCCTGTATTTGATTCGATCGCCAATCGAATGCAGGTGATTTTTGTCAGATATTAAGTGAAAATAATATCCGAATTTATATATTTCTGACTTGAGATAATGAAGTTAAATAATTTTCTTTAATTTCAACAAATTTTATTTATAAAACATTTGAGCGAATTCAACACTTCGGCCCGCCCAGCAGGCTTCGCTTACAGGACCTATCGTGCAATATTTCATTGAGACATAAAATTTATTTCTAATATGGCATAAGAAACTAAAAATGGTGGCTGGTCTGTTCACAATGAGTAACTCAAATCTCAACGATTTTGATATTCAGTGAAAAGACGGCTTCAAAATATGATGCATATTTTGACATTAAAAATTTATTGTTGCATTAAATTGTAGAAACAGAGAAATTAATATAATTATATTTCCAAAACACAGAATGAGTAATTTTAGTGATTTTGCAACATTGTTTGTCAATGAACAATTTCAGTTAGAAAGTTTTAATTTGGCATAAAGGATTAGTTTATTAATATTCTAGATTTTGTTAGGAATTTCAGCTTATTATCTCAAAAGGCATTTGATAGCTCCCGACATAACAGTTTGATTTCTGGACCGAGAAGAAAACTGAATAATCCTATTAATCATAAAATGGCTGTCGGTCTGTAAGAGCATTTTGTAACTCGTAAATAAAATTACAAACTCGAGATATATTTTTGATTTTCTACAAAGACGGCTTCAAAATATGATTGATATTTTGATATAACCTGGAATTTTTCAGAATCGTTTTTCTAATATAGCCCCAAATAGAGAAAAGTTGTTAAAAGAAAAAATGGAAAAAAATGTTTGAAACAGATTTCTATTATTTATTAACATTATATCTTTTCAAATGACGATATTTGTTATTAATGTATGTTGTAACTATTTTCATATTAAATATATTATAACTTACTAGAAAAAAATATAATAATCAAAGAGAATTTGAATATTATAAAATATGTATTTCATCTAGAAAATAAAGTAAAAATTAAGTTACCTTCTACCTCGAGGGTTGAAAAGCTAATGGCGGTATTGAGAACAGATTTGAGTGAAATTAACAATTCAAATGGGGCACGAAGCTTAATTAAAAAAAAGCAAAATTTTGCATTAAATATAGGAAGTACAGTGACACTATAGGGACAGTGGCGACACGTAGGCTCATCCGCCATTTATACTCTTATTTTAAATTGAAGAATATTAGAAAATTTAAGATAGTATTATTATTATTACCTTTTATTTTTAATTAAATAATTTTTAATATGTTTATAGAATGTGTTTAAATATTAATTTTTCTTAAATTTCCTAATATTCTTCAATTTAAAATAAGACTATAAATGGCGGATGAACCTACGTGTCGCCATTGTCCCTATAGGTCACTGTAAAAGAAGTGCACCATCCGCCGCAATGGGGAACGGGTCGCCTAAGTAAGTAAGTACTAGTATATAGGAAGTCAGGGAATTTGCAGAAAGAAGGGAAGCAATGGAAAATTTATTAGAAGAGTTAATAAAATTACTAAATGGCATAGATTTGTAAATTTTTATTGAAGGATAGAATTGAAAGTTCGAAATTAAATTTCGCCATCTTATACGAATATAAACTATAACGGGACAATTAGCAACCGCAATCCTCTTCAAGGGTTCTAGGGACGTTTGGAGATAGAGTTCCTGGGTCGGATTTTAGTTTAATACTACTACAAAATTGTTTCAAAATTGTATCAGGACACAGAGCCGGATTTAAGTCTTTTGTCAGGGGTGGAGGGGTCAAGATTAAATTTGCCGCCCCTCGACCCCAACTACCAATGCTAAATATATACAAAAAATTTCCCGCTCCCAAAAAATGTGGCGTTTCTTAAGATTTGCCGTTGAGGGCACATGCCCTCTTTGTCCTCCCCCCCCCCCCGCAAATTCGAATTTCACTTTCAATTTTTCCCAAATTTTCCAATTTCCCGGGCAATTTTTCCAATTTGTCTTTCCCACAAACCTTATTCAGACGATTACACATAACATTGATAAAAAAATAGCCAAATCGGTCTAGCTGATCTCAAGTTATGCCCTTAGCAACGAACAGCATTTCATTTATATATGTTTTTCATTTATGATTTGTTTTATTTCATGTCAGAAGGGATCACTCTCCTCGGGAGTTTAAGATAAGTGTTAATTAAAATTGCATTCAAAGACTAAATCTTACACCAAAAAGGTATATACTCAAACTAGCTGAGAAGCCCGCCTTATAATAAATAAAATATTTTATAAAAAAATCTTAAAACATTCATTTAAAACCCGCAAACGTTTCGAGAGAATTTCTATATTTATGAATTGAATTTTATTATTATTTTCTGATACATTCGCCCGACGCTTTACTTACGAGATGCATGCAAGGTATTATATTAAGTCACTATTAATAATATCACTAAAAAGAGAAAAATAAAAATAATTTTTATAAAAAAAAATTAAACCGACTTCAAAAAAATTAAATGGAACAAATAAAATAATAATAAGTTAAAAATCAAAAAAATTCACTAAAAGGTATTTTATTTGTTCCATTTAATTTTTTTTGAAGTTGGTTTTATTTCTTTATATAAAATTATTTTTAAAACTAATTATTTATTTATTTTTCAAAATCATTTTTGATCTGGATTGGGAAATATAGAGAGTTTATTCGAAATAAAAAAATTAGGAACTTCCATATAATTTTACAAAGAGAGAATTATATTCAGCAAAGTATTTATCATTCAAAAAGTTAAGTCTTTTTTTGTGAAGTGTTAACAGAGATAAACAATTAAGTAGTAATGATTTTAATTACTCTTAACTGTGAGCCAAACTATTAATATATACCACTAGAATGAACTCAGGTTAAAAATTACTCTCCTCCCAGGCGGCCCTATACTATTAAATCATGCATAAAAATAAATATTTGCTCATTGTGCTTTAAAATGTCTGAAACGCGGGGGAAAATATTTTTCGACTATGATTTGTTTCTCTTTGTGTGTCTGAATTCCCACTCAAAGGTTTGTATCAAAATACATATAACTGATTAGATTTTGGAATATCTGATTCAAAAGGCTGAAAATATTATTTTTTGAATTATTCTATTGAGATTTTAAAAGGATGTTATAGTATAGCCATAAATGAACAATTTATATTTAAATTTATTAATAATTACTAGGACAGCTCTAGTGTACCGAGTTTTGAAATAGTTTTCACTTTTTTATTATTTAATGTGCGGGTGAGCGATTCTTTCATTAGAATGAAAATAACTACAAAGGACGCGTATAGAATTATCTCTCTTTCTTTCAGGAGCTAAGGGGTATTGCAAGGATGCCTGAAACAGGTCTGGACTTGTAAGTGGATGCCACTTACAATAATAGACCTGTTTCAGACTATTAGAGATGAATTTCTTAATTTCTATTATTCTAGGAATGGCCTTTTGCACTCGGACCAAAACGATACACTCGTTATAGAGAGAGAGAATATTCAATTGGACTTCATTAAAATTTAGTAAAAAATCTACAAAAGAAATTATTTGTTGCGGTTTTAACTAGAAAGCGAATCGAGTCTTGAAAAACATTTTACTTTTTCTTCTATTTCTTTGTATTTTTAATCGCGCCGAGAAATCCACTAAAATTTAGTTCACAATTAACTTTGCGGAGGCAGCACTTAATAATTATTTCCAAATAACCGCAACAAAATGACAAACTGACCGAGACACTTGAACCATGTCTTCAAACCGGGGCAGTCCGGTCAAACAGAGACGAATGGTAAGCCTACATATATGCTTTCAGGGTCTCAAGAGAAACTGAGTCTGGTCATGGCTATCTCGGTTATGTAAAATTTAATCAAAAGAGAGTTATTTAATTCTCTTAAGTACATACTAACATTAAAAATAACGAGATTTCAACACTGGTATGATAACGATGATAATTTACTACTTACCATTTCCCGCAAGGCAAGTTGCAACAACTTTCAAAGACTCTGCTTCTGACTGTTAAAATTTGGAAGCCTCACTAAGTAATTTTTATGAATTTTGTTTGAGGAAACTGTTCGAGGTGAAATGTTTTTTATAAGAATCTATAGATGTTATATTCTGGATACGAGCCCATCTTATTGGGAGAATTAATTTTAATTTTTATGCGTTACAATCTTGCATTCACGCTAAGCAAGCAAGCCATTATACAAAGTATTTATTTTATTAAAATTATCAATGAGATTAGAAAAATTACAATGGTCAACAAAAAATTTTCCCCGTAAACCAACCAATGGATTCCAGTAGAGTAATATACTAATATAATTATCATGCAATTTCCCATTTTTTACAACACGTCAGAGTTTTGAGATATTATCGGTCAAAACGACGAAAAAGGCCATCTTGACCTATTTTCGAGTCCCATTAGATATTAAACAGCAATATTTGAAATCAAAATATTTTGTTGACGTAATAGAAAATAGCTTCCTCTTTGATTTTCAAATCACCACTTGTTTTTAGCTCAATTAAAAATCGAGTTATAAGTAAGAAACTAAAACAACGTGATTAAAAGGATAATAAACATAGATAAAAACATAAGATCTTAGTTTTTATCCGAGTTCAAAAAAGGAGGAGGTTCTCAATTCGACTGAATTTTTACTTTATCCAATGCGAAGCATGGGAGAAAGTATTGGAATCGCTCTCGCGGCAAGCGCGACTTCAAAGGGTCCTCAGGTAAAGACTACGGAACCCATGGACTCAATTAAGGTCACAAATTGAAGTATTCAATGAGATTGAATTTTAGCACGTGACGGTTTTGCCAAAAATTACCTGGGATCTCGCCGAGAGGCCAAAAAGTGCCATTTTTTTCGAAGTGCGTGCGGATGTATGTATGTGTGTGTGTGTGTTATCGTTTTTTTCGTCCACGAATTTTTCCACACCGTTGCACCGAATGAATTGAAATTGAAAACCTACCAGTATTTTAACAAAATGAAGCGCTGATTAGTTTTTGGTACATATCGGTCCACAAACATTAGTACTTTATTTCAGTACTTTTTTAGTTTTTTCTAAATATCTTGAAAATAACTTAACCAATTTTGATGAAATTTAATATCCTAATTAAGTACCTTGGGACCCACAAAAAGGTTAAATAAAGTTTTTAGTAAAATTATATTTTAAAGTACTTTACTCTAGAACATATTAATATTTCAAATGAATTTGGATAAAGTTTAATAACGATCCGTTGCAGTTTATTTTTTTTTGTCTCTATGTTACCTGATATCTTCGCCAATTGTGAACCGATTTTGATGATTTTTTTGCATTGGGTTCAGTCTAGTTTCCGATTGGTCCCGTTTTTTTCATTGGTATTGAACCTTTTTTGCTATGTTTGTTTAGGCATAACTTCTTTGTTTATGAACCGATTTCGATGATTCTTTTTATATTGGAAAGAGGGTACCTTAGGGGTAGTACCATATTAATTTGGTCAAGTTCTGATGATATGATCAATGACGAATTAACGTAAATATCCAATTCTTATGAGCAAATAATCGAAATTATAATAAATAAAATCTTTTATAAAAAAATCAATCTTAAAACGTTCATTTAAAACCCGCAAACGTTTCTATAGAATTTCTATATTTATGAATTTAATTTTATTATCATTTTCTGATTCATTCGCCCGACCCTTTCTCTTACGAGATGCATGCAAGAGGTATTATATTAAGTCACTATTAATAACATCACTAAAAAGAGAAAAATAAAAATAATTTTTTATAAAAATAATAAAACCGACTTCAAAAAAATTAAATGCAACAAATAAAATAATAATAACTCAAAAATAAAATAAAATGCACTAAAAGGTATAAAATAATTATCTAATTTAGTTACAACTAAACGATGAAATATTTACATGAAATCACTTTTTGAAGTCGGTGCTAAACAAACTATATAAGCGAGCGTACCCGCCAAACGTACTAAGTAAAATCCGTCGAGTTTGATTCATAAAATGTATATGTTTGGCACCGACTTCAAAAAGTAATTTCATGTAAATATTTCTTCGTTTAGTTGTAACTAAATTAGATAATTATTTTATACCTTTTAGTGCATGTTATTTTTAACCGACTTCAAAAAAGGAGAAGGTTCTCTATTCGACTGATTTTTTTTTTTGAGTTTTATTATTTTATTTGTTGCATTTGATTTTTTTGTAGTCGGTTTTATTTTATTTTTATAAAAATTATATAGTTATACCTCCAGCTCTAATTGAACTAATAACAAGTTGTAATTTGCAAATCAAAGAGGAAGCTGTTTTCTATTAAGTCAACAAAATATTTTGATTTCAAATTTTGCTGTTTAATATCTAATGGGACTGGAAAATAGGTCAAATTGGCCTTTTTCGTCAATTTGACCGATAATATCTAAAAACTCTGACGCGTTGTATAAAATCGGGAAATTGCATGATAATCAGCGTATAAAACTCTACTGGAATCCATTGTTAGGTTTACGGGAGAAATTTTTGTTTAATTTTTGTCGAGCAGTGTTATCAGTAGTGGACCTAGACCCGACCCAGGGGGGGGGGTTCACGAGCCCTATGACCTCCCTCCCCTGGATCTGCCCCTGAACAAATGCATTTATCTACTTAAGAAAATAACTTAATAAATACAATGTTTCACCCTTACTTCTACAAAAGGTGAAGATTTCTAATTAAAAAGTTATGAGAAGTGTGTCGGATTGACCTTGGGAAGTGTTTAAATGAATCTTTATAGCTCCCGGGGGATGGTTCATTCTATGCAAGTGCTCTCGTAAACAGACGCTTTATGTCTTTCGTTTATCAACCCCTTTTTGTTAACAACTTAACAATTATAAGAAGCGAACGAGGTTATTAAGGATAAAAATTTAAAAAAAAATAAAAACCGACTTCAAAAAATTAAATGCAACAAATATAAAAATACACTAAAAGGTATAAAATAATTATTATCTTAAATTGAAAGTTTTTGCCGAGAGTAGCAGAATTTTTATATATTGAAGGAGACAATAAAAGAGTGTGTCTTCTGCTGGAATTATAAATAAATAAAATTTATTTATAATTATATATAAATTATAAATAAATAAAATTTATAATTCCAGCAGAAGACACACTCTTTTATTGTCTCCTTCAATTGTTATCTTATTTAGTTACAACTAAACGACGAAATATTAACACGAAATTACTTTTTAAAGTCGGTGCCAAACAAACTATACCTATAAGCGAGCGTACCCGCCAAACGTACTAAGTAAGATCCGTCGAGTGCGATTCATAAAAGGTATATGTTTGGCACCAACTTCAAAAAGTAATTTCGTGTTAATATTTCGTCGTTTAGTTGTAACTAAATAAGATAATAATTATTTTATACCTTTTAGTGTATTTTTATATTTGTTGCATTTAATTTTTGAAGACGGTTTTTATTTTTTTCTTAAAAATTTTTATTTTTCTCTTTTTTAGTGATGTTATTAATAGTGATTATATCGTCAGAACTTGACCAAATTAATATGACACCATCCCTAAGACACCCCCTTTCGGATAAAAAAAGAACCATCGAAATCGGTTCATAAACAAAGAGGTTAGGTCTAAACAAATCTAATAAAAAAGGTCTAATACCTATGAAAAAAATCGAAAAAAAATGGGACCAATCGGAAGCTAGACTGGACCCAATGCAAAAAAAATTTTCAAAATCGGTTGACAATTGGCGGAGATATGAGGTAACATAGGCACAAAAAAAAAAAAAAAAAAAAATTCAATCGAATAGAGAACCTCCTCCTTTTTTGAAGTCGGTTAAAAACGCCTGAGATGAATGAAAATCTTATAAAAAATAAAAATAAATAAATATCGTTTTTTTTAACTTACATAAATTAAAAGGGTCTCGTGTTGGCTTTAAATTCATTTTCGCTTAATTAGATAGATTTTGAAATTATGCTGTAGATAAATGAGAAATAAAGTACTTTATCACGTTTTCTTATATATAGCTATTAAATATTTTTCTAATTAATATATTAAGTGATATCAAAGAGAGATATTTTGACAGCGAAATTTTTTTAAACAAAATATATATATATATATATATATCGCTAGACTACTGCTGATTGAGGCTATTGGAGTCTGCTGAATCTTAAGTCTGGACCAAGAGAGAATGAAAAAGATATGATCCATTTAGCTATAATCCAGCATCATTATCGCGTTTAGCCCGCATGACGGTTTTTATATCAAACACTGATATGGATCACCAAATGGAATTTGTAATCTGAGATGTTATATATTCAATCTCCCAGTCCAGCGCGCTAGATCTGTTAACACGTGTAAGTTAGATGTTTGCTATTAATTAATCATGCGTTTCCTGTATTTGATTCGACCAGGAATCGAAAGCAGATGATTTTTGTCAAATATTATGTGAAAATAATATGCGAATTTATATATTTCTAACTTGAAATAATGAAGTTAAATAAATGTATCATTTTCTCATTAATATATCAAAGAATAATTAACATATTAACGAGAAATGTTTTTGATCGCGCTTTTTAAACAAGATATATATCGCGAGACCACTGCTGATTGAAGACTATTGGAGTCTGTTGAGTCTTTAAGTCTGGATCAAATACAGGAAACTTATGATTAATTAATAGCAAACACCTAACACACGTGTTAACAGATCTAACGCGCTGGACTGAGAGATTGAATATATAACATCTCAGATTTCAAATTCATTTGGTGATCCATATCAGTGTTTGATATAAATAGCGTCATGCGGGCTAAACGCGAAATGATGCTGGATTATAGCTAAATGGATCATATCTTTTTCATTGTCTCTTGGTCCAGACTTAAAACTCAGCAGACTCCAATAGCTTCAACCAGCATCAGTAGTCTCGCGATATATATCTTGTTTAAAAAGCGCGATCAAAAATATTTCTCGTTAATATGTTAATTATTCTTTAATATATTAATGAGAAAATTATAAATTTATTTAACTTCATTATTTCAAGTTAGAAATATGTAAGTTCAGATATTATTTTCACTTAATATTTGACAAAATCACCTGCATTCGATTCGCGAGTGAATCAAATGTAGGAAACTCACGATTAGTTTAAAGCTATTAAGTAAATATATGTACATTACAATTTTTCTCATTAATATATCAAAGAATAATTGATATATTAGAATTGTTTTGACCGCGCTTTTTTGAAAAAGATATAAATAACGCGAGACTACTGCGGATGACGCTATTGGAGTCTGCGGAGTCTTAAGTCTGGACCAAGAGAGAAAAAGATATGATCCATTTAGCTACAATGTTATATATTCAATCTCCCAGCCCAGAGCGCTCGGTCTATTAGGATGTATGTTATAGATGCTTGCCATTAATTAATCGAATGTTTCCTACATTTGATTCAATCGCAAATCAAATGTAGGTGATTTTTGTCAAATATTGAGTGAAAATAATATCTGAACTTATATATTTCTACCTAGAAATAATGATGTTAAATAAATTTATAATTTTTCTCATTAATATATCAAAGAATAATTGATATATTAATGAGAAAAATTATACATTTATTTAACATCATTATTTCTAGGTAGAAATATATAAGTTCAGATATTATTTTCACTCAATATTTGACAAAAATCACCTACATTTGATTCGCGATTGAATCAAATGTAGGAAACATTCGATTATATACATTACGAGTAAATTGAAAAAAAAAATTAATTATTTTTATAATTTAAATAAATACAAATCTTTTATAAAAAACAATCTTGAAATTGGAGGTTGATGAAAGCAGTCCACGGTGGTTGTAAAAAATAAGACTATAGAGGTTTTATTATTTTACATTTATTTGCTAAACCGACGTTTCGAGATTTATTCTCTCCTTCTTCAGGGTAACAAAAAGTCAATGAAAGTGTTTTGAACTACTTTCATTGACTTTTTGTTACCCTGAAGAAGGAGAGAATAAATCTCCGAAACGTCGGTTTAACAAATAAATGTAAAATAATAAAACCTCTATAGTCTTATTTTTTACAACCACCGTGGACTGCTTTCATCAAGCTCCAATTGCATATTTATACCAGTCCGTCTCCTAAAGAAAAACTCTATCAATCTTGAAATGTTTATTAAAATACCAAATGCTTTGGGACAATTTCTCCCTTTTTCAATGGGATTTTAATTTAGTATTAATATATATGTCGGAGATTGCATCGGCCAGGGTTAGGCAGCTGGATTCTCTGTCAGTCAGACCAGCGTTCGTGAATCAAAACACGCGGGACATAACCAGATGCTCTGAAGTGATTCTGGAGGGCTCCACAGGACGGGGGTGCCTGGCCATTCTGACAGGACGCGCTTGGCGGGCATTACTTCTGGGAACTTCATGTTGAGCAGGCTGTGTTGGTGTGTGTGTATGTGTTTTGGGACTCGGAAGCTTCAACCGGTCTTGCAATGATTAATCAAACGATGAGGACAACTTACAACTCCGAAATATATTTATTTATTTAGTCTCTCTTTTTCAGAAAAATAAATGAAATTTTTTCAAAAAATCTACTCACTGCTGGAACCATATATATATATATATATATATATATATATATTTATTAAAAAAAACACAATCACAATCTAAGATTTTAGTAAAAAATATATTTATATTGCATGTCAGAGAATTTCATCCTCCCGGGAGTCGAATCCGAACACTAACTTGTATGCCGGGTAGTTAGTCTAACCCTCGAGATAAACCTCTCTTGTTTTAATTATGTAATTGAATGGTCCATCACTGAAATCTTTTTTCACAGTGGCGCAACCAGGATTTTGTCCTGGAGGGGACTAATACACACAAACAGACAGGCAGGCACAGACATATATATATGTAGGTATATCATTGGAGGTTGGTGACTTTTCAAAAAAGTACTCTTAATTTTTTTGAAATTTTATTTTAATCTTAGCTTTTTTTGCAAATTTCATCGAATAATGCATTATTTTCGATATTTTTCAAACTTAACATTATATTTTCTAAAAATATATTTTGGGACCTTTCGGCTCAAAAGGATACGGCTTTGTGTGAGTGTGGGTAGGAGTCAGAAATTAAATCTTGTGACTTAAGCCGCATTCACACTATGCTGACGACACGTGTTAACACGTCAGCTGACGAGTGCAAAAAAGTTAATCAATTATTATTTTAATTAGGAGTGTGCACATTAGGCTGACGTCTCGTGACGTGTCGGGTCGCGATATAACACGCTCGCTGACGCGTCAGCTCAAAATAGAAATTCCCAGAACTCGTCAGGCCGTCAGCCATGATGAACATGGAAGAACAGCTCATAGGGCATTTCAAAAAATTCCCAATTTTATATGATCAATCCGAAAATAATTATAGAAATAGTATATAATAATGAAGTGTGGGAGGAGATTGAAGGACTCCTGGAAATATCAGGAAATATACATTTATTTATTTATTTATTGCAAGGATAGGACGTTTGATTTATTTAATGAATATTTCAAATACTTATAAACATATTTATAAATTTAGTGTTTCATTTAAATTTTAATAAAAAAATTTGTTTCTTTGAAATTATTAAGTTTTACAAATTATGTTTTTATTGAACTGAGGGCAATATAGTTGGTTACTGATCTTGTAAAATGCGGTGTCAAAAGGGTGTAGGTTCCTGATGTCTCTGGTCTTGGGAACATGAACCACATGACCGGCCCATTCTAGTCTTCTTTCTCTCACTAGACTTGAGATCTAAGGCTGATTTGTCATGGCTCTGACTACTTCTTCCTCGGATCTTCGTCTACATTTACCAGAAGTAAGATCTTGAACGGGTACACATTTATTCCTGAGAACTTATACTCGAAACATACATACTTACCCGTATAGCACAGAGACCAAAATAAAACCCAAATACAACTTTTTTGATTGGTTGAATTATAGTCATTATATAGTTTTATTTAGGATGAATTACCGTTTCAAAACGGTAGTTATGTCTCGTTTTTTCCGTTTTGCAACTGTGTTGTATTATCGTTAAATTATAGTCGCAAGCAACCGTTGCAAAAAGGTTATCGCCAACATTTTTGTCCCCGATTTGCAACTGTTTATTTATAATTTTATATTTCTTTGATTTGATTAATATAATGAATAATAACACAATTTTTTAATAAAGAACAATAATCAACATTATATATATATAAAATATATATTTGCGAGTATAATTTAACGATAATAAAACACAGTTGCAATACGGAAAAGTTTGAGTTTTATTTTGGTCTCTGTACTATACGAGTACATACATGCATACATAGTTTTTAGAAAAAATATTAAAAAATTATTTAAAGTGTTTTTATATGCGTTTTTGAGTTTGAAAATTTTAATCTTTTTTGGAAATTGTACTTTTCGATTTTTTTGATAATTTTTAATTTTAAACTTCTATTCATTTTGCAAATTTTAAGACCGGATAGTGGTTCTATGATAATTACTATTTTTTTCGATTTTTGAAAATTTCGAAAAAAATGTATTCGCTGTTAATTAATCATTATTAAAACCACTTTTTGGTATTTAGTTCGATTTTTTTTTAGTTATTTTGAATTAATTTTATCATTAAAATGTGTTTAAAATAAATAATTCGTATTTTAGTTTTTTGAAAGAAAAAAGAAAAGAAAAAAATAGTAATTATCATAGGACCACTATGAACTCTCTCTTAAAATATGTAGAATGAATAGAAGTTAAAAATTATCAAAAAAAATCGAAGAGTACATACAGTTTCAAAAACAAGATTAAAATATTCAATCTCAAAAATCGCATATAAAAACATTTTAAATAAATTTTTCTGTATTTTTTTCCTAAAAGTAGTAATGTAAAAAAACAACAATTTTGAATTTCGACCATTTTTGAAGAATTTATGAGAGAAAAACCGAAATTCGATATCTTTTAAACCGGTGATCAAAAAAATTTCAAAATATACCAGGAAGAGTGAATGGGTACTAAAAAATGCCAAAAAATGAAAGAAATCAAAAATTAAAATTTTCAAACAGTCCGATTTGGCGTGGAATGCTCCATTTTTATTAAGAAAATTTCTTAGACCCCACTAGTCCAATAAAAGACTGATTCGTCAAAAACGAATCGAAGAAAAATATGTCTTTTATAGGTACTTAATTATGTATTTAGCCGATACCTAATAATTATAAAAATTAATAAAAATGTACGGATTTGATATTTGTAACATAATAAAATACAAGTTACAAGCAGCGTGGGGGGTAGGGGGTCGCGAAATTTTTTTTCATTCTAAGGGGGTCGCGTATGAAAAAAGGTTGAAAAACACTGCTCTAGACCACTGTCTTCGAACATTATTGCATTCATTTTTAATCTAATATAATAAATATTTCATGTGCGTCTTATTAAATGTTCACAAGTGAATTTACTTTTGGAAAGAAAGAGAAGTACTTCAATGGTACAACTTCATTTTTCCAAATCATCACCTTGGTCGATTAAAAATAACAATTCGTTATCATTTAATAATAATAATAATAATTTTTTAATAAAGCAATCATGAATCAGAGCAAATTATTGTAAATATAAAAGAATTGATTTATGAATCATAACATTTCTAACATATATATTTAGCATTAATATTTCCGTTTAGGATTATTAAGAAATCAATTCAAATTATTTATTTAGATCTAATTAAGAAAAGGAGGAAAAAAATGTTTTTCTATGCCTTTGCTAAAAAAGAAGAAAGTTTTGAACACTACTGTGGAGAGAAGAAGGAAACATTTTATTCGTTTCATTCATTGACCCTTTGAAACCCTGAAGAAGGAGAGAAAAATCCTCCGAAACGTCGGTTTGAAAGGAAGAGGAAGGAATCCAATAAATTACACCTTATTTGATATGTGTTAATTTTTTCTTTCTTCACTACCTCTGGGCTGCCTTCCAGTACATTCAATAAAATTTCTACCAGCCCGTCTCTCTCCAGAGAAAATTTCGTTCCAAAAAAATTAATAAAAATGTTGTATGGATTTGATATTTGTAACATAATAAAATACAGGTTACAAACAACGAGGTAGGGGATCGTGAAATTTTTTTTCATTCTAAGGGGGTCGCGTATGAAACAAGGTTGAAAAACACTGCTCTAAACCACTGTCTTCGAACATTATTGCTTTAATTTTTAATCTAATATAATACATTTGTCACGTGGGTCTTATTAAATGTTCACAAGTAAATTTACTTCTTTTGGGAAGAATAGAAGTACTCCAATGTTAAAGCTTCATTTTTTGAAATCATCATCTTGGTCGATTAAAAATATCAATTCGTTATCATTTAATAATAATAATAATAATTTTTTAATAAAGCAATCATGAATCAGAGCAAATTATTGTAAATATAAAAGAATTGATTTATGAATCATAAAACTTCTAACATATATATTTAGCATTAATATTTCCGTTTGGGATTATTAAGAAATCAATTCGAATTATTTATTTATATTATTATATAATGTATATGGGTAGGGAGTCGTGAAATTTTTTTCATACTAAGGGGGTCGCGTCATGAAATAAACTGCAACGGATCGTTGCTAAACTTTATCCAAATTCATTTGAAATATTAATATGTTCTAGAGTAAAGTACTTTAAAATATAATTTTACTAAAAACTTTATTTAACCTTTTTTTGGGTCCCAAGGTACTTAATTAGGATATTAAATTTCATCAAAATTGGTTAAGTTATTTTCAAGATATTTAGAAAAAACTAAAAAAGTACTGAAATAAAGTACTAATGTTTGTGGACCGATATGTACCAAAAACTAATCAGCGCTTCATTTTGTTAAAATACTGGTAGGTTTTCAATTTCAATTCATTCGGTGCAACGGTGTGGAAAAATTCGTGGACGAAAAAAACGATAACACACACACACACATACATCCATCCGCACGCACTTCCAAAAAAATGGCACTTTTTGGCGTCTCGGCGAGATCCCAGGTAATTTTTGGCAAAACCGTCACGTGCTAAAATTCAATCTCATTGAATACTTCAATTTGTGACCTTAATTGAGTCCATGGGTTCCGTAGTCTTTACCTGAGGACCCTTTGAAGTCGCGCTTGCCGCGAGAGCGATTCCAATACTTTCTCCCATGCTTCGCATTGGATAAAGTAAAAAGGTTGAAAAACACTGCTCTAGACTATAAATAAGAAATTAAAATAAATGAATAAAAGGAAAATCAAATAAATAAAAATAAAAAGGGTAATTTTTTTTTTTTTTTTTTATATTTAAAACAAAAACATCTTTATTAATAATAATATTTCGTAGTCGAGATTATTTAAATAAATACAGTTAACGTCTTAAGTGTAGATGACTTTGAAATTATATTTGGCACATTTATCCACAGACAGATTTGTGTGAATTCACATAAAATTAAATAGATATTTAACATAATTAATTAAAAAAAAAGAAATAAAACGAACAATTTAAAGTAATTTGTAACAAAACATAAACAAATAATGTCAACTAACAAGAGTCCTTAATGAATACACAAAGCAAATATTAAATAATAATACAATGAAACATTAGATACATTTGAAGATAAATATAATAGAGATATCATGCTTTGCAATAGTTCGTGCACGTTCTTTGATAATTTTCAGATAAAAAAGGGTCTTAATAATAATATATTATAGGGCTTAAATTGACCAATTTCTACATTAAATAGTCACTGTATTAGAATTAATAATGTATATGTGCGTAAGTTTTGTAAGAATGTGCGTAAACTTTTGCTAAAGATGATATAATAAACAAATAAAACTGTTTTGTCTTAATTAATATTAAACCTAGAATAATAATAAATAATAAATAGCGTTGGATTTCCGTTTAAAGAAAGACTCCTGATCTTGCAAATCTTGTTTTGGTGCTCCTTAATCAAGATTCAAGTTCAGTTACATCTTACGTGGAAAGTCAGGTACATGGATCCTACCAACCTTCAACAGTCTTATTATTTGGTACGCAGATGTCCATGGCTATTATTCAAAACACGACTAGGAGGAAATATCAAAATGTACAATCTACGTTTTGGTTAGAAATTCTCTGTCGAGAATAGATCTTCGAAATTGTCGTTAATTCAACAAATACTATCTTTACCATTGATGTATACCTATAAATAATATAATACATATATTTACTAGATGTCTTATTGAGCTTTCTCTGTGCGAATAAAAAATGAAACCAATCTGCAGGTTGTCCATATTTAGTGAGCAAATCTTTAGCAGTGTAGTTGTATGTTTTGGGGTATTTTATAATATATGTCCTAAAAAAGCTTATAAGTTTTAATATAAAATAGCCTAAATTCAATAAAATATTTTAAAAATACAGGAGAGGAGTAGATTTGGTTGCGAGGGTAGCATTACTGCTTCATCATCGTGATATTAATGATGATGATAAGGCCACAGACTTGAAATCGTTTTTGTGTTAAATATATGTTTTTATAATGAGAAAAAATCTATTTCGATATTCTTTTTATTAATATTATCAAAACAAAGATTTGTATTCGAAATTAACCTCATTATTAATAATTTTTTTATTAAAAAATTTTAGTAGGCAGAAGTTGTCACTCTGCAGAAATACAAAAGATTTTTTCGAAGATCAACCAGATAGATAAGCTGACCCGAACCTCCTTAAGTGGGCATGTATTTTTGTTAATTGTAAAAAAAAAATACATTTACTTCATTGTCACTTGAAAACAACAGAATTATGCGTCGAAACATGCATTATCTAATTAAAAATGACTCAACCGCCAAAGAATCAAATCAGAAAAGAAGAACTAAAATTTTCATAGAAAATTTAGGATTAACAAATTAAACATCTACAGCTTTTTGTTGCTAGGTGTTTGTTTTTCTATCAGTTAATATGGAGTCCATTGGCTTCAAGTTTTCATCGCTAGGTGAGAAACAAGTAAATTTTTATACATCCGTGACAAATGGTTTAGTAATGGATAATAATAAAAAGAGAGTATCAAAACGAGTATAATTGCATTCAATTATCAACTGATATATATAGTATTCTCCTCACAATTTATTTTACTAGCCGCATGGTAATTATTTAGAAAATGTTCTCAGTTAATATAACTATTATATATATATTTTAAATCTGAATATGTTTAAATGATATGAAATTCGACAAAACAAAATATTTTCAATTAAGGTAGTTTTTTCACAAATGCAAAAATTCAAGAAGTCTTCGAAACTTGGATAAAAACTTGATAAGGTCGACATCCGATTTCCCTGCTATAGCTATGTTTAATAAAAAATTAAAGTTGTTAATTTTATTACATAAATGTACTTAACGAGTTTCCGGATAAATATATTAGCAACCGAGAGTAAAATATGTATATAAAATGCCAAAGTTGGGTCGCCATCTTTTTCCATGCTTAAGTCCAGGTAAACAGTGTATCAACAGATAACTTCGAATTAGTATTTTGTAGTTATAGAGTTTCCTTTATTGTTATATATGAAAATGTAGACAATTTTATTGCGAATTAATTAATTAATTTTATTTATTTTTATTTTATTTAATTTTTTATCAAAAAATAGCTATGCAGGGAAATTGGATGTCGACCCTATCATGTTTTGTTTATTATTACATTATATTATCAAAATATTAATTTCATCAGGAAACTGGATAGGTGAAGGGCGACTCCAAGTCGGGATCTTAGTACATTTGTTGAATGCGACAATAAAAGCGTGTGTCTTCTGTTAGTAATTATAAATTTCACTTATTTATAACGAGACCATAGTTTCGAGGGCTTTGCCCTTCATCATTCTTTTACAAGTGATTCACATGAATTGATTTGTGAACTTTATAGTCTCATTATAAATAAATAAAATCCACAATTCCGGCAGTCGTCGCGCTCTCGCATTGTCTCCTTCGATATATCGAAATTCTGACTACTCTCGACACAAAATATTTCACTTTTTTTTCCAATTTTATTTATATAGTAGCTGCAAAGCGCTTCGCCTTTCGGCGGCCCTCTCGTTAGCCAGAGGGCTCGCTCCCTGACCCCCAGCCCCTCGAACCCCACCCTCGCCACCCACCACACCCCCCGAAACCCACCCAGCACTCCCACCCCCGACCAGCCCACACCCCGCCCCAAACACTCCATTCTGCACCCTAACCCACTACCCCCCGAAACCCTCCAGCACCCCCACACCCGCACCCATGCCGCCCGTCCCCACACCACAAACCGCACCCCACCCACCTCGGACCCCGCACCCCAGCCACCCCGTGCCCTCCAACCCTGCGCACCACACCCCCGCTTAGCCCCTGGACCCCACCCCCGCTATGCCCCTGACCCCACCCCGCACCACCCCTGCACCCCCATCCTCACTCCGCCTCCACCCCACCCCCCGCACCCAGTTTTTGCATTTCTAGCCTTCTAGTGACCCACAGATTATGTATACAAAATTTGGTTGAGTTTGGCCCAAGAGAAAGAATTTTCATTTTTTGACCCCCCCCCCCATTTTGGGTGGTTAGTTTCTTGCATTTCTAGCTCTCTAGAGGCCCAGAGATTAGGTATACAAAATTTGGTTGAGTTGGGCTCCAAGGGCAAGAATTTACATTTTTTTCACCCTCCCCCCCTCTTTGGGTGGGTTTCTGGGGAAATTTTTTAAACAAAAGTTGTCAGAAATCACGTCCCCTACAATGCTACTACAATACAATGTTCATCATAAAATTTGCCGTAGGGTTAAGAAGCCTAGGAGTTATTTGGTAATTTTCATTC
>JALMQS010000025.1:7696929-7721806 GCA_024734495.1 Forficula auricularia | reverse complement strand
CGATTGGGCCCAATCGGGCCCCGCGTTACCATCAAAATGAACAAAAAAATTCGAAATTTTAAGCAAATTGCTTTTGACGATAATGAATAAATTATGAATTATTCAAATACCAAAGGTGAAAGAAGCTGATATAGACAGAAAATGTTAGTTTAAGAAATGGAAGCTTTGAAATCTATTTTTCCTTCAGAATTTTTTGAAAAATCCGTTTAAAATGTTCAAATTTTTATCGGATAATGATAGAGCAACGGCATTTCCAAACTTGTTTATTGTTTTCCGAATATTTCTTAACAATTCCAGTAAGCGTTGCTTCTGAGAGAGATCATTTTCCATGCTAAAACTAATAAAAAACTATCTGAGATCGACAATGAATCAGGATCGATAGATTAAATAGTTTAGCAATTATGTCGATTGAAAGTGAATCATCATCACCATTGAGTATACAGTCCTAAGACTGGTATGATGCAACAATCCGTCTCCACTCGACTCTGTCCCCCGCCAGCTGTTTAACATCTCTAAATGTCCGGCATCCCATATCCCCAACTATTTGGTTGAAATATTCTAATCTGTTCTTCCTTCCCTTTTCTTTCCCACCTCCTCCAAGAAAGTGAAGACGCAAGGAAATTAGATTTTCAAACAATTTTAGAAGAATTTACAGAACAAAACTTAGAAATATGTAAATTCATGTATTTATATTAGGTGATGTAAATTTATATTCAATAAATGTTTTTGTATTTTGAACATTTTTATTTTTTAATTTATGTAGAAGTTTTACCTATCCATGCCATTTGATATATATGTATATATATATAAAATTCAAATTCAATATATATATATATATATATATATATATATATATAGATGGGATGGGTGCGAGGTAGATAAAAATCGTGTTCCACTGAAATGAGAAACTCGAAATTTCAGGTCCTTTACTTAGTTTTAACAATGATATTTATTTATAAGTGATTTTATATAATATCTAATAATTAAATTGTGTATTAACAATTGTATTTGACTTGAGCGTTTTAAACGACTCTCTATTGCTTGAAGTGTCAATCTATTATGGCGCTTGCTTGTCCTTGTCTTCCCTCCCACTCGTCTTCATGTCTGGCGTGTTTCGAACTTACATATATATACTGAATTTGAATTTTATTTAAATATTTAATATATAGAGAGGGCCCCGCAAAAAAAAAATCCAATCGGGCCCCGCACCTATTCGATCCGGGCCTGATCAAAATAGCCCAAATCACTAGAGATAGAAACGTAGATTTGGAGAGAATATTTCTTCTATGACATATAGATCTTCATTAAGAAAGAATTTTTCGAAATTTGACGCCTGAGGGAGGGGGATGTATTTTCAGAATTTTTCAGAAGATCTCTTAAACTTAATTAAAACATTTTCTTTCTGCAAATTTTAGTAATTAGTTTTTGTTGCAGTGGGTTGATTGAGATATTAGCCAAAGTACGATGCATCGGGTTCAATAAAACACCCAGAATAAGACGTTTCGGTGTAAATTTTATTGGGCCAACCTTAGTTATTGGAAATTAAACGCATATTATCTAGTTTTGTCAACAATAAGAATTTTAGCTTCATTAAGTTTATGTCGTGTTTGCGGTCAAGGTTCAGAGATGAATTCACCATACTTAAATTTTAGATTTTCGGTTTATTTAATTTTATTTGGTGGTGTGAAAGCGCGCTGATCAGATGAGGCGGGGGATGGGGTTCCGGGGCCTGGGAAAGGGTTCGTGGGGTGGAGATTCAGAGGGTATACGCTATAAACCGGAAAGGGGGTATTCAATAAATGACATAAACTGTAATTTAAAATAAAATGTAAACCCTATACCCTTTTTTGGTTTATTTAATTTTATCTGGTGGTATGAAAGCGCACTGATCAGAGGCGGGGGATGGGGTTCCGGGGCCTGGGAAAGGGTTCGTGGGGTGGAGATTCAGAGGGTATACGCTATAAACCGGAGAGGGGTATTCAATAAATGACATAAACTGTAATTTAAAATAAAATGTACACCCTATACCCTTTTTTTGGTTTATTTAATTTTATCTG
Source organism: Forficula auricularia (assembly GCA_024734495.1). Lineage (NCBI taxonomy): Eukaryota > Metazoa > Arthropoda > Insecta > Dermaptera > Forficulidae > Forficula > Forficula auricularia. Next base: position 7,719,749 of record JALMQS010000025.1, on the reverse strand, counting down.
GTGGTATGAAAGCGCGCTGATCAGAGGCGGGGGATGGGGTTCCGGGGCCTGGGAAAGGGTTCGTGGGGTGGAGAGTCAGAGGGTATACGCTATAAACCGAAAAGGGGTATTTAATAAATGACATAAACTGAAATTTAAAATAAAATGTACACCTTAACACTGGATATAGGGTAACCTGATAGTGACAGTCAAAATAGGAAATTTAAAGTTTTATAACGCATCCCAATAGGACATTTGATAACCCAGCTTAAAACAAAAAAAATCGGTAATAAAAAAAGCACAAAACACTAAAAATTGATAAGTAAATAATTTTAAATTGATATAGGATATACTACTCTTGTTGTGCGACCAACAATATACAATAAGCTCAGTTCGTAGCATGGTAGCATGACCATGCGGCCACGTCAAGTTTCCTATTCAACACAAAAGCACGCCGGTCGCCCGAACATAATCCCCAATAGCAAAGTAGTCATCTGTGAAAGTAGGACAAAAAGTTTAATTGTGTAGGATATGTCTTCCCAAAAGTAGAACGGGTGGTCACTGTGGTCACACTAACAGGGTATAGGCTATTTTTTGATGTTATGATTTCTAAAATTAAAGTTTTTATTCAAGTTGGCTTTTATCTATTACGTTACTATTTTAAATATTTTTTAAAGCTCCAAAAAAATTATTTACTTCCTGCCCTCTGTTAATTCTTTTTTTTTATTTTTTTATTTTTTTTAATGATATTGATGTGAGAAGGAGATAAACCAGAAGGTGCATCCCCTAAAGGCATGTATGTGATGGTCCCTCCATCGTGCAAAGAACAGAGTAGAAGGAAAGAAGCCGGGATCACGAGTCAAATCTCAGAAAGTTAAATACAATCCAATATCCAATTTACTAAGTTTTTAGGGGCTTCGAGCAGTGGTAAATTCTCCGTTCGATAAATTAGGTTAAATTTATCTCCCACTTAATTTTTTTTCCAGACCCTATACTTCAGAAAAAATGTCTGGGTATAGCCGGGAATCGAACCCGAGACCTCCAGGTCTTATTGTTATCTTGTATTCTTTATCTATTAATAACATCGTTTACTTTCACCCCCTTTGGATTATGATTTTATAATTGTTTATCGATGTATCAGAGTACAATCTTGACTTTTATTCATACAAATAGCTACGTTATACGTATATCCAAGGCGTGGCAGATTTCATAACAAATAAATTTATTTTAATTTTTTCCCCAAGCATTCTATTTTATATTATATCTTAATATTTACCATATATTTATTTATTTATTTATACTAAAATGTATACATATTATGGCGAAAGATAAAGTCTATAAAAAATTTATTTAGAAAATATACTTTAATGTTTTTAAAAGTGTTACTGTATTAATGATTGAAATTAAAAAAAAAAATGAAAGTAAAAATGTACTTTATATATAAAATAATTTAAAGAAAATTGACATTTAAATTAAAATAAATATTTATTAAATTTAAAATTGATTCTAGTTTCAGAAATATTTACATTTCTAATCTTGAATTGATAGATCTGCTATGTAAACAAATATTCCGCCCTGATGTCTCTCATCTCTTTAACTATGACAATCCAACATTTTAAGAACGCATGTCAAAAATCAATATGTTATAGTATATTAAATATTTTGATTATATTCAATTAGTTGTTTCAGAAATATATCAAATAAAATGCATACAATTTCATGACCATTAATTTAAGGTAAATATTCTTAATGTAAAATATATAAATATACTAAAAAAAGTGGAAATTCGCCGAGACTAGCAGTTTTTTTTTAATTTACAAAGAATAAATGAAAGATTATGCTTTTTACTTAATATTAATATTTTTATCTATTTGAAATTAAATAGTATATTATAATGATATTAAATAAAACTTGCTTTTTTTAAATATTTTATTCAATTCTCAGTGGATTTAAAGCACCTTAATTTCTCTATAGTACTTATTATAGTTCCGATGGCCTTCCCTTTCATTTTTATATTTAATATTTTTTTAATCAGAAAGGAATTCTCTTTTAAACTCATTTGTAACGAAAGTGAACGCGAAACTAAAGAAATTATATTAATCACAGAACTTAATTTTTAGTTTAGAGTCATTCCATGCCAAATCAACACACTTTAAATAAAAATTTTACCTCACCACTTTAGATTTTCTTGAAATTTGGTACACTGATATATTGTGCTAATATGAATGAAAATACAAAATTTCAAATTTTTATCTTGAATAGTTTTTTATACGGCCTTGTGAAGTTTTCAAAAAATCGCAAAAAAAGCACGAACAAACAATTTTGAAACTGCTCTAAAAGCTGTCTTAATTGAGTTAGAGGGGTGGGACAGGTGTCATTTTGCAGCTTTTTTAATGCTCTTTTCAGAGACATACAACATGGCATAGTTTGTAATATTTTTTTTTTTTCAAAATGTAAATCAAATTATTAATTAAAGGAATCGTAGGGAGTTGGACAAGACTTTAAATTAAATTAAATACAAGTTTTGATTAAATATGCCATACGTTTCGTTGCTATTTTGCAACTTCTTCCAACTCCCTACGATTCCTTTAATTATTAATCATAGGACACGAATAATGAAATATGTAAATCAAATTTTTCATTTTGATTTTTTCTAAAAAGTACCACTTTTAAAATTTTCAAAAAAATTCTGTAAATAGATAGTACTTTCATTAACTACTATGCAAAGTATAATGATGGGATGGTAATGGGGTCTATGTTTAAAAAAATTATTACTGACTCTTGTTTTTCATAAATACCCAGTTTTGACCAAATAATAATGATTTTAACGTAGTGAAACGACATTTTATGAAAAATCACTTTGTGTATATTAAACTATGGTTATGAAATAAACACTCTGTGCTAGTTAAATAACTGTTTAATAATAAATTCATGAAACATATATTTCTTAGGCTATATTTAAATGGCGGTTTCGGGCAAAATTGCTAGGCCTGTATAACAAAATGACATTATAAAAATCTGCAATTCAAGTTGAACATATTGTTTTGTTGTTTGGTGAATACATGAATAATTATTTCATTAGGTCAGCTTTACAATAGTTAGCAGATCTTTGTACTGGAACATTCACCTCCGACCCGGAAGAATCTTCATTTTCAGAATTTTTATCACTAATAGGCACTGTATTTTTTAACTTGGTTAGGTCTTTTCTACACTGATCACAAATCACGGAGCCATCAAGTATTTGTGGAAATGAACCTGTCATCCAAGGTGTGACATTTCTCAGTTTTTTTCTATCTCTAACACGATGATTTGTTTTCTTCAATGGATTACAACACTGAACTCTTACCACAGTACTGCATTTTTCACTAGTTTCCATATTTTCTAAAAATGTCTTAAACTTTGCCTTTTAATTACAAGTTTTAATCATAGATTAAATTAGCTATTAAAACACACAAAAAAACACAGAAGTTTAAAGTATCAATTGTTTTATGTAAGGTATAACAACTATTTTACATTATGGAATTGATAACTTAAGACATTACTAACATTTAAAACACTACTTGTCAGCAAGGACTCTAGTCACGGAATGAATGCTTGTGGAGACAGCCTGGCTTTTGGCAGACTGGTATTTGTTTTAACTTGCTCACAACCACAGACAGGTTCCAACTTGCTAGACCTGCAGAGACTGGATCAAGTGAATGCAAGGGAAATTTCTACTTCAGATAACATGTGCTTATCAAACTATTTAGCCTACAACAATATTTATTGTAAATTAACTAACTTTTCATGACATAGCATAAATTGATTTAATTTTATTTGTCTTAGTTTTTACTAATATTTTTATAAGACTAATTTAAAGTACAATGCATTCATATTTTTCACGAAAGCATTTATAGGACTATTATTAATCTCTACTATTAAACAGTCATTTAATTAGCACAGAGTGTTTATTTCATAACCATAGTTTAATATACACAAAGTGATTTTTCATAAAATGTCGTTTCACTACATTAAAATCATTATTATTTGGTCAAAACAGGGTATTTATGAAAAACAAGAGTCAGTAATATTTTTTTTAAACATTGACCCCATTACCATCCCATCATTATACTTTGCATAGTAGTTTATGAAAGTACTATCTATTTACAGAATTTTTTTGAAAATTTTAAAAGTGGTACTTTTTAGAAAAATCAAAATCAAAAATTTTTATTACAATCTATGTCATGTTGTATGTCTCTGAAAAGAGCATTAAAAAAGCTGCAAAATGACACCTGTCCCACCCCTCTAACTCAATTAAGACAGCCTTTAGAGCAGTTTCAAAATTGTTTGTTCGTGGTTTTTTTGCGATTTTTTGAAAACTTCACAAGGCCGTATAAAAAAAACTATTCAAGATAAAAATTTGAAATTTTGTATTTTCATTCATATTAGCACAATATATCAGTGTACCAAATTTCAAGAAAATCTAAAGTGGTGAGGTAAAATGGGTGTGTTGAGTTGACATGGAATGACCCTTTATTCTATAGGGAATAAATCAAAAAGTGCTTCTTCTGCTTGATTTAAATAAGAATACATATATAAAAATAAATATATTCATAAAATAAATACAAATCTTTTAAAAAACCATCCTTAAACGTTTAATATATAATTAAATAAATTATTTTTAGGGAAATTAAATTTTTGCCTTTTTTTAATTTTCCATTTATCTGCATTTTTGCGAGGCCTTGAAACAACTTTTTAAAATTTGACTTAGGGAAAGTGGTGTAGGTTTTAGGTGAAACATGATATTGATTAATAAAGTAAAGGGAGTGTAGTTTCACAGTGAATGAAATAAAACTCAGAGGTTTGTATAAACCTCTTTGAGTTTTATTTTATTCACTGTGAAACTACACTCCCTTTACTTTATTAATTAACTCAAAGAGGTTTATACAAACCTCTGATTTTCATTTCATTCACTTTGAAACTACACTCCCTTTACTTTATTAATTAACTCAAAGAGGTTTATACAAACCTCTGATTTTTATTTCATTCACTGTGAAACTACACTCCCTTTACTTTATTAATTAACTTTTTAAAAGAACTCTATCTGTACATATAAGCTATGTTTTGGGTCTTATTGAAAGATTTTACTATTTCTAGGGATTCGTAAATACTAATTTTTATTGGGTTTTCTCTACTCGAATTAATTTAACTAAAGTTTTGATTTATTCTTTAAAAATTAAACATTTCAGCTACTCTTGTCCCACTTCTAATTTATTTCTCATATATAAAACCTCTTAAATAATCTTCAAAATATTTTTCTAAAATTAAAATTATTTAACATTTTAAGACATAAATTATAAATACTTTGAACATAAAACAGTGATCTCAAAATGTCTTGTGAATGGGATGAATATTTAGATTTTGAAGAACTTGAAGAACAAATCACACAAATAGTAGATCATGGCAACTTGGAAGAAATGCTGCGAATTCAATTATCTGAGATGGAAATGTTACAATCAATGTTTTCAAATCCAGGAGAGTTTTGTGTTGATGACCCAAGTACTATTGCTGATATACATGAATTTTTGGATGGAAAAACAACTATTTTACCACCCCGTCTTGATTATACAATAAACCTATCAATTGAAGATGTAATGTCTATTTGAATTATTATTCTATTTTTATTATAATTTAAAGTTTCTCTGAATTTTTTTTTTTAAATGAGTTTTTGTTGCTCAAATCAATGATTACCATTCCGTTGTTCTGTTAGACTTCCAATCGTCTTGAATAAAGGATAAATGTAGCTAGAATAACTTTGGTAATCAACTGGTGTGGGCACCACACCACTTTCACTTTAGTTTCTCCCTCGTCTGCCTCCCTGGTGTAGTGGTCAGCATGTCTGGCTGGCAACCCGGAGGTCTCGGGTTCGATTCCCGGCTATACCCAGACATTTTTTCTGTAAGTATAGGGACTGGAAAAAAATTAAGTGAGCGATAAATTTAACCTAATTTATCGCACGGAGAATTTACCACTGCTCGAAGCCCTTAAAAAACTTAGTGCCGGTTGTATGGCGCAAAGTAAATGCTTTTTACAAGTGACAAAGGGTAGATGGTAAATGGAGGGACTGGGATGGCCAATCAGATGACAGGCATCCCAGTCCCTCCATTTACCATCTACCCAGTATGAATTGTAAAAAGCATTTACTTCGCGACATACAACCGCCCTTAGTAAATTGGATTGTATCTAACTTTCTGAGATTTGGCACGTGATCCCGGCTTCTTTCCTTCTACTCTGTTCTTTTCACGATGGAGGGGCCATCCCATACATGCCTTTAGGGGATGCACCTTCTGGTGTTTCTCCTTCTCACATCAATATCATTAAATAAAATAAATAAATTATATGAAACCAATTTTCTTCATTCAAATTACTTCAATTTGGGTTTCCCCCCAAGCCGTTTTGAGAAAACCAGAAAATAAAGGAAATTGCAAAATAACAAAAATCTTCAAGTATATATCTATGGTACTTCAGGTTCTTCAATTTTAGCCAAAATCGTGAGGTACTTCTTCTAGCCTCTAGATAGCTTAAGTTTCAAATCCCAAAGTTCTGCGACTTAGGCCTGTTGTATGTCGCAGTAAATGCTTTTTACCACTAACAAGGGTAGCTGGTAATGGAGGGTTGGGATGGCTAATCAGATGACAGGCACTGAACTTTCAGTGTGCTGTCATCTGGATTGGCTATCCCAGCCCCTCCATTTACCAGCTACCCTTGGTTAGTGGTAAAAAGCATTTACTTTGCGACATACAACCGGCCCTTAATGTAGACGAGATATGTTGTTAGAGACTGCTGACATTTCCTTTGATTCGAGCACATTGGAATTTTGTGACAAAATATCAATGTTGAGTGTCAATTAGGGATCTGACATTTCTTGGAATTACCCTATTGCAGCGGTCGGGGATAATGTTTACAATTTTTATTTACTTACAGATAGTTTTCATCAAATTTTTTTTTTTTGCTTTTTCAGAAAGTAGTGGTAACAGCGACCTACGAAAAAATATTTTGGGGTAATGGCTAAAAAAGTTCCCCGACCTCTGCCCTATTGCTTCTGTAGTAAAATCTACAATGCAATTTTGACTTTCTTTTTCAGACCAGACGCTTTTTCACGCCCACTCACCTTCTTACCAGGCTCAAATTTTCCCCTGTCTTAAATATGACTGGCATCTCTGGAGAGAAGTTTCCACTAAAAGGAGATCCAGCATTAACTGACGCTATCGGCTCTCTGGTCCATCGAAGAACTATCTCTGCCCTCTACCTTTTTTATAAATACTACCATGGTGTTTGTTCTGATAATAAGATAACATCAATAATCCCTCGTAAAGCTTCATTTGCACTAATTATATGACTTACAAACAATAACACCGCTTAATTAAATTAGAGATAATAATCGATCAAACTCATTCACCAATTCGTTTATCCCTGTGACTTCTAGAGACTATAATTCGCTTCCCCCCGTCCGTCTCCTCGGCGACATATAACCTTCAACTCCTACCCAATCCTGAAATTTTTTCTTCATTTCACGATGTAAGGGTCCACCCCTGACTAGAGAGGTTCTGCCTTTTTGGTGCAACACCTTGTATCAAAATCATTATAGAAAAAAAAATGATTTTCAAACATTCAATATGTCTTTGGGATTAGCTTAGATATTAATCGAAAAAATGCATTCGCCCACTGGTTTACCTCTATGACCTCTAGAGACTCTAACTTTCTTCCATTTTTCAGTGTCATAACCTTCATTCACTCACATCTCTCATCACGCCCAACATTGCAAATTTCTTTCTATTTTATTCAGGATCCACATCCCATGGACTAAAGGAATTGCACTTTCTTGGTGCAACGTTATTTCTCAAATATAACATAACATACTCTGAATGTTTTGAAATTTTAGAGATGCACCTCATCCATATCATCCATGGACCGCACAGCACTGGTGTAATTCTAGTTACCTACATTTATTAACTCTTGACATTATTGTTCCCGAAACGGTGTTCCAGGCGTTAGAGGTTCTTCAAAAAACATTGAAATTCTAATTTAGTATTTCACATATTTTCAGAAGTAGCTATATATTAGTATTTGAATATAACAAATATCACTCTATAACAAAAAATTGTTAAATATGTCATTATTAAAGTAGAAATATTCTCAAAATAGTTCACTTAAATAAAATAAGTATACAAAATTATGGTCTCTTGCAATTCCCGGAAACATGAATTAGGTTTTATATGAGTTAATTGTGTCTTCTTCTCGTACATATATAAAACTCTGATATTTCTAGTAATTTTTTAATTATTTGACTTTTAATCTAAAATGAATTTTAGACGTAACTACTGAGCACATTGTTAATATTAACACCTTTAATTAATATTTCATTTTCACATAGGAGTCTATCACTTGAAAAGCTTCCAGATTAACATATTCTTGATTATTTTAGGCAATTCTACGGTAACTGTGGCTCCGCGATCTGACGATGGATTCTTGTAGTACTCACCAAAATACGACGAAAATAAAGAATACCATTTTTCGATATTTCTCTTAGTTTTCGAGATATCCAGTTTAAAAAATACTGTTTTGCTAACGCCAACCTAATCGCCTAAAAACCAGCCCGAAATGAAGATATACGAGCCGAACTGAATATATCTTAACCGAACCTTCCAAAGTTTGTTCGGGAACCCATATTTTTATCTAAATGGACCGAGATGATGAATGAAACCGAACCTATGAAAAGTTGCAAAAGTGAAAATTGCCAACGCCCACTGGCGTTTACTTGAGACAATTTGAGATATCACAGTCCATAAACTCAATTTCAGTTCAAATTTGTAGTTTAAAATTTTATTTTTACTTTCCTACTTATTTTGTCTAGTTCTAAAAGAATCCGTTATCAGATGGCGGCGCTACATGAAACCATGGTAATATTACGGTTTCCGTGGTTTCTATAAAAAAAAACAATTGAAAAATAAAAGAAAATAAATCAAAAAAGAGTACTTTTTTAAACTCGATTATCTCAAAAAATGGTATTCTTCATTTTCGTCTTATTTTGGTGAGTACTATAGGAATCCATCGTCAGATCGCGGCGCCACAGTTACTGTAGAATCCCCTTATTTTATAAAAGTCTATAATTCAATATTGATTTAATTCTTATTTCATATAAAATTATATTTTGATAGCAATAAGCCAACAATTAATTATTTGGTTCAAAATATTAATTCTTAAATTTGTTTTTAGTTAAAATTAGAAATGTGTGTGAATCTTGGACATGATTATCCTGCAACTGAACCTGATATTTATGTTCGAAGTAATCAATTGAATCGAATTCAACAACATTCATTAAATAGTGATTTGGCCGTCCACATTTTAGCTCTTGATAGAGGTGAAATTTGTATTTATTATGCAATAGCATGGCTTCAAGAAAAAGCTTCTCTATATTTTAATAATAAAACAAATCCTTTAATATCTGGTCAAGAGCTTTGCAAAACGACTGAAAAATATAATGAGGACCAAGAATATTTTACAAGATATTGGATCTATTCACATCATATATTTAGTAAAATAAAAAGAAGAGAAATTTTAGATCTTGCCAATGAATATCAAATTACTGGTTTTTGTTTACCTGGGAAACCTGGAATTATTTGCGCTGAAGGTTCTTCTGATAATTGCCATGAATGGTGGTCAAAGGTAAAGGCAAATATTATATTATATTAATGAAATTCAACTCTTTTTTTGGGCTTTGCTTAATCATAAAGATATATAAATTAACTATTAAAATAAAAACCAATTTAAATATTCGTATTTCAGGTAAAATGTATGAATTGGAAAAAAATAATTTGTAAAAAGAAAGAAGTAGAAAGGCTAAATAATTTAACAATTTTAGAAGATCTAAGAAAATTTAAAAATTTCCAAGAAATTACATTTGAATCAGCTAAAAACAAATCACGTGATCATCATACTCATACGGACATGGGTGAATTATATCGGTATCTTGATGAACACAATTGTAATTATGTTTTTCAAGATTATTTTGGTGTGATTGGAGGAAAAGCAAAAAGTGTTTAAGACTAATTTTATTCAGTTCAGAATATATTTACCTATATATATATATAAAACCATGATTCTAATAAGTAAAAAGATATACAAATTTTATTGTATTATCACTTTCCAAATTTTCATTCTTTTTTCGAATAATCCAAAATATATTTTCACAATTAAAAAAACAGATTAATTATAAATGTGCCAAATTCTTGTTTAAATATAAAAGTATAGTTTTCTGTTCGTTTAATAAAAGTTAATATATTAGGTTGTTCGGAAAGTCATTTCGTTGTTTCCCAAGAGATTTGCTTCTAAAGCACCCATTTTTGAAGAAAATTGTCACTGGGGACAAGAAATGGGTTGCCTACAATAATGTGAAACTCAAGAGATCATGCAGTAAAAAGTTGATTCGGCTCAAACCACTTCGAAAGCCGATATTCATCAAAAAAAAGGTGATGCTCTCTGTCTGATAGGATTTCAATGGAATCTTATTTTTTGAACTTTTGTCAGCCAATACTAGATCAATTCTGAAGTGTACTGCCATCAACTGGACAAATTGAATGATTCACTAAAACAGAAAAGGCCAGAATTGTTAAAAAAAAAAAAGTATAGTGTTCCACCAGGATAACGAGAGACCTCATACAAGTTTTGTAACTCGTCAAAAGCTTTTACAGCTTGGATGGGATGTACTAACTACCACACCCACCATATTCTCCAGATTTGGCACCATCGGATTAATACTTGTTCAGTTCCCTGCAAAATTTTTTATACGGCAAAACCATTACTTCAAACGAAGGTGTCAAAAATGCATTGGATCAGTTTTAGTTTTTTGCCAGCAAAAATCAAAATTTTTTTTGAACGTGTAATAATGCTACTCCCAGAAAAATGGCGAAAGATATTGGACCAAAATGGGGAATATATAATTTAAGAAAATATTTATACACTATAAAAAAATCGTCTTTCATTTTCACAAAAAAAAAAAACTAATGACTTTCCAAACGATCTAATAATATATCTTTAAATCACTCGAATATCATAGGAAAAATGTTATTCCAATATGATTAGTAGGTATATAATATATTTGGATATTTCATTGCAGAAAATTAAACATTAAATGTATAATAAAGAAAACAAAAATTTAATTAAAAAAAATGCCTTCGCTTTTGTATCAAACCATATATAAAATTTTGTGTAATTACCATATGTTATGGAATTTTCATGTCACAAGACTTATCTATTCTCTTAAAAAACGAACAGATTTACTCTCAAAAAGCAAACTGAAATCATTTGAAAAAATTTTATTTGATTAAAAAAAGGAACTTATCAATCATTTTACTTTATCTTATTCCTCATTATTTTATTTAGTTCAAGTTTTTTATATTGCTGAGTATAATTTAAGAAAAATATAAAATATACTATGAAAGTTAAGGCCATCTCAGTATAAATTTATGTTGATGGTGGTATCGCCGGAATAATAAATGAATGAAAACATATATTTTTAAAGAAATAATTCTAATATATCTCATCTTAAAGAATTTGACCATCCATTAGATTTTTTATTAAATTTCTAATTCATTATGTTTCTCATCCAAAAAGTACAATTTACAACTTATAAAATGATGAGATTCACATCTATAAAAAAACTCACATTGAGCAAAATAAATAAAAAAGTTCCTTTTCAACAAATTAAAAAAGATAAATATTATATATTTTAAATTGAACTATAAAATTTTTAGATTTTTAAGAAAGCATCACAAAAAATTGAAAAACTCACTCGATTTTAATATTATTTGAACTATTTTTAAGTTAATATCTTTATAGTATATTAAAATTCATTGGTATTAAATTATTTTCCATAACATATTTTATTATTACTATCAAGTATTTGCAATAGTTGAAAAAAAAATTCTTTGAACAAATTTGTTTTCGAATAGTTAGAATGAACACTAAACATTCAGATCTAACTGATTCCTCGGAATAATCAAGATTTTACTTTATTTTATTACGCATATTTCACAAATTAAAATTAATATTTTAAAATCCTCGCAAAATATATGATGATTTCGTTATTTAAGTACGTTATTTTTTTGAAAAATCTTTTATTCTTACACCACATTTCGAAAGCCTCTAATCTCTTTCTCTCCGCTTCTCTAATTGTCCAGGTTTCACACCCGTACATGGCTATGCTCCATACATATGTCTTCAATAGCAACTTCCTGTTTGCTAAGCTGATTGAGGAGGAGCATAGTAGTTTTTGTTTTGAATTAAACCCATTTTTGCTTGGGCAATTCTTGATTTAATTTCGTTTTCCGCTCCGCCTCCCACATCCCATGTTATTTTACTTCCTGGGTAGCGGAATTCCTTGGCACCTTCTAGTTTTCTTGGTTAATTTTGATGCATTCCTGTCTCGTTTGTTCTTTTTTTGTACATACTAGGAACTTGGTTTTATTCTTGTTTATTTTCATTTGATTCTTCTATTAGGATTTGGTTAATTCCATTCAAGGCGTCCCTCTAATTCTTTTATTGCTTCCTAGAAGGGCAATGTCATCGGCAAATCTTAACATAGCGATCTTTTGACCTTGGATTTCTATACCTGTATCAATTTTTGTCTTTGAATTCTTTAATCGCTTCTTCTATGTATAGAAGTTGAAAATCATGGGTGACAGCACACATCCTTGTCTTACCTTTTTTATTTTTGGCTTCTCTTTGTTCACTACCAATATTTATAATTGCCGTCTGGTTTTGATATAGATTGTAGATTAGTCTTCTCTCTCTGAATTTATTCCCGCCTGTTTTAATATTTTAAACATAATTTCCCAATTGACGTTATCGAATGCTTTTCTAGGTCTATGAATAGTCGTGTAGACAGATTCTTCCCTGATAAAAGCCCTTTCTAATATTAGTCTAAAGAGAGAATTGCTTCTCGGGTGCCTCTGTTTCTTCTAAAGCCGAACTGGTCTTCCCCAAGATTTTCTTCAACTCTTTTGTTCTATTCTTCTTTGGATTATTTTTGGTTAGGATTTTGGAGGCATGTGAGGTTAGGCTAATCGGTCCTGAAATTTTTGTTTATCCGCGCCTGTCTTTTTGGGAAGTGTGACTATTTTGTTTTTTCGAAATCTTTTTGGGATGATTCCCAATTTATAGATTTGCTAATTAGTTCAAAAAAGTTTGTCACGTGCCTTTTCTCAGAGTTCTTTAGGATTTCAGCTTGTATATTGTCTATTCCGGGTGCTCTATTATTTTTAGTTCCTTCAGCTGTCTCAATTCTGACCTGAGTATGGGGTCTCCTAATTCGTTTTCGTCCACAGATTCTTCTTCTTCTGACAGGTTCATTGTTTTTTCTTCTCATAGAGTTCTTCTAGGTATTTCCTTCCATCTATTTGCCTGTTCGTTTTTCGTTTAGAATAATGTGGCCTCCTTTATCTCTTATGTTCTTGCTTTTTGGCTTGTCTTCTTGAAATTTCTTTTTATTGCCCTATAGGCTACATCAACTTTCCCCAATACTAGATTTTCGTTGACTTCTTTACATTTTTATTGAATCATTTTTTTCTTTTGCTTTTCTACATTCTCTTATAACTTTCCATCTTAATTTTTTTATATGTTTCTTTCCCTTCTTCGTCTTTTCTGTTCTTAAATTTTCTTCGTTCGTCAATCAGTTGCCGTATTTCGTCTGTTACCCATGGCTTTTTAATTTCGTTTTCTTTGATTTAAGGACTTCGTTGGCTGTTTCAGTCGGGCTTGATTTCATAGCATTCCATTCTTGTTCGATTTCTTCTTCTTTGTTATTTGTGGGTGTTTTTTCTTCCAGTTTCTTATTCATTACGTTTTCGAAAAGTTTTTGGGTTTCCTTATTTTTTAATTTAGATATATCCCAGTTTTTTCGCGACCCTCCCCTTTTTTTATTAGTTTTTAAATTTTAGTTGGCATTCATCGCAATTAGATTGTGATCACTAAAAATATCAGCCCCCCAGGATACTTTTACAGTCCTTTACTTGATTTCTGAATCTTGTTTGACTAATATGTAATCTATTTGAAATCTCCCCTTGTCTTTTGGCATTTTCCACGTGCCGAATCCTTCTTGGATGGTGTTGGAAAAGTGTGTTTGCTACTACTAAACTGTGCTTGCACCGCAAAATTCAATTAATCTTTCGCCCTTTTTTCATTCCTATCTCCTAGACCGTGTTCGCCCACCACTTTTCCTTCTTTGCCCCTTTCCTACTCTTGCATTCAATCCCCCATAATTATTAAATTTTCATCCCCTTTAACGCGCTTCATCAGGTTTTCAATTTGTTCGTACATTTCTTCTATAACTTGGTTATCCTTATATGATGTAGTAGGCATGTATACCTGGATTATCACAGTATCTTTCGGTTTCGAATCCACTGTGATCATAACAATCCTTTTGCTTACCTGAAGATAATTCAACACCCTTTGCCCTTTCTTTTTTATTCATAATAATGCGCCCACTCCTGCCGCCACTTTAGCCACCTTTTACGTATGAATGATTCTATGGCTGTTTCAAACCAAAATCTCCCTCTACTGGGTATCTCATTTCACTAATCCCAATAATGTCCAATTTGTGTCTATCCATTTCCCGCTTTAAATTCATTAGTTTATCTATTCCTTTGGCACGTCCTAACATTCCACGCTCCGACTCGTAGAAAGTCATTATTTATTTTTCCCTTTATGATGGTCTCCTCGGGTGGCCCTTCCCGGAGATCCGAACGAGGGGGCTAGTTTACCTCCGGAATTCTTTACTCGAAGAGAAATCGTCATATTGCATATTCTCGGGATTTGTAATGTGGTGGTTTCCGTTGCCTTCCATCATTGAAGAGAAGAAAAATGAAAAAAGGAAATCAACTCCTAGCCTCGAAAACCTAATAGCGTCGGAGTCGGTAAAAAAAAAAACAAAGGAGTTGGCCAAGGAGGCCGTATGGGAGAGAGAAAAGAGAAGCCTGACACAAGTAAGTGGAAGCAATGTCAGACTTAGCTCGGATAACCCCAGTAATTGCGCAATCCACGTACTCATCAGAAATGAGTTCCTGTGACATCTAAAATATGAAAACAATTACACAGGCAATACTTGTAAAGCAATAAATACAAGAGAAATACATATATATATATATATATATATATATATACATATATACATATATATATAAAAGAAAAAACCATTTAGTGATTGTAGTTAAAATATGTATAATTATAATTTAGAAAATAATTAAAAAGTAAAAAGAATTAATATTAGGTAAATAAAAATTAATTAATCATAAGAACGATGTGGTGCTACAGAAGAATGACGAATATCAAATGGATGGATAAAATTACAAATGAAGAAGTTCTTGGAAGAATCGGAGAAAGAAGAACCTTGTGGAAGAGTCTGAAGAAGAGGTCAGATGATGGGGCACACACTGAGACATGGGGGACTGCTTAGGGATATCTTGGAGGGGGAGGTGGGAAAGAAAAGGGGAAGGGAAGAACCAGATTAGAATATTTCAACCAAATAATTGGGGATATGGGATGCCAGACATTTAGAGAGGTTAAACGGCTGGCGGGGGACAGAGTCGAGTGGAGACGGATTGTTGCATCAAACCAGTCTTAGGACTGTATACTCAATGATGATGATGATTTATTCTTACATATTATTTAATATATATAAATTTTATCATTAAAAGAAGAAGTTCTTAAAACTTGAAAATTAACTTTATTTTCATATAATTTATTTTATAAATTGTTTCAATAAATCGTTTATATATTTTTACTTTTAAAATCTTATAAAAATATAAAATATTGCATTTTTTTAATCAAAACGTCTTTTATATATAAAAATTAAGTATATTTTATTTGTGTTTTATGTTATGAATCGTTAAATGATTTCATTACCATTTATCATCACTTGTCTTTTTAATTTCAAATAATAGAAATTAAGATTCTTTTATCTTTAAAAATATCAATGTTTCAATTGATTTATTTTATTTCTATTTTTGTTTTGCTGTTTACTCTAAATCATAATCATTTAATGAATTATTAAAAAAAAACTTTTTCAAGAATATTGCCAGATTCTAACAATTTTTTCTAAGAAAATTTATGAAAATATATATTTAAATAAGTATATATTTTGAGGGAAACTATCATACCTCAAATTAAAAATTTTCTACCATATTTTGGAATTGAAAAAACACAAATAAAAATATTTATTTATTTATACAATCAATAGATTTTTTAGAAAAATAATGAATTATTATAATTTGACATAATTATGTTGATCTAAAAATAAGAAATATATAAATTTATTATGCTAATTTCTTTTAAAGAAGTAAAACTTTATCCAGATTCACATATATATATATACCATATATTCATTCTTATATGTTACCGGCCAATCCTGATTTTATAACAAACTAGTATATCTAGTAATAAAACTTGATTAAGATACGAGGTGGGTTTCACAAAAAAGAAATAAAACAAAATTGAGTTTTGAATTCGATATATTTCGGGGGTTAGCCTCATAGACTCCTCAGTATACCCATGAATACTATAAATTTCAATAAAGAGCTTAACATCATTCAGAATATAGCCCTAAATAATGGATATAACATTTCGACTATCAACAAAATTTATAATAAAATCAAACGTAAATTCACTATTTCACACTTACACTCATTAGAATCGGGAACTGAAAAAATATATAGAAGAATACCCTTCATTTCTAATCATCTGACATCTCCTCCTTAGAATCCACCGAAATAAAAATAGCCCTCTCTAATAATTCAAATATTTTAAATAATCAATTGGAAGTGTATAAAAATACAATTATTGATTATATGTTATAATAAATTAACTAAACATTCCTTCCATTGTTCGCACATTGAATATACTAGGGTAATTGTACTCTCTCATGTACCTTTCAAGTTGTACCTTCTCAGGTACTTGTCCATTCGTTATTATAATAGCACGTATAGCTTCCTTTCAGCCAGTTCAAATCTCAATAGAAAATATTAATTCTTAGAACAACTTCTCCTCTTCCCCTACTTTCCCCTCACCACATACATTTAAAAATTTTTTAAAAATTGTTACTTGTAAAACTATTTTTCCAATATATAATCAGTTTTCTTAGACTCCTGATGATGGGCTAACCCCCGAAATATATCGAATTCAAAACTCAATTTTGTTTTATTTCTTTTTGTGAAACCTACCTCGTATTTTACTCAAGTTTTATTATTATATTAAAATGTTTCACCTAGAACCAACACCGAACTCCTTAAAAGTTAGTATATCTAGCACTATCCTGATTGATGAGTCCAACTATATTGTCCTGAAATAAATTTAAGATCAGCATGGTTGGTGACAGCTTAAAGTAATTTAGCCTGCAATAGCATTTTACTCTATTCAATATTACAGTTTGGCCCAAAATCGAGTTGGCCGATAACATTTATCTTTATGTATAAATTTATTTTTGTTTTATATTTTTTATTTCATTTATAATATATCAGATCTCATTTACTTGACTTATAGAAAAAATTGTAAAAACAAAATATGTTTCAAAGAACAATTTGTGATAAAATATACATATTTTTTCACGTAATGAGATATCAAATTAAAAAATCTATAATATAATTCAACAAGCCTATTTTTTAATTAAAATAAAAATATTACATTAAAATATTCCGGTGCTCAATAAATTGATTATTATAACTTTGTAATTGTAATGTTTTAAGAGAGAAAAAAACAACATTTTTTGTACAATTTTATATGTCAAGAAATATATCTAAAGTGATGTAGCTTATAGATAGTTTCAACAAATTTAATTAATTTTATTATTTTAAGAAAATGAAATAAAAAAATTTCGCATATACCATAAATTTTTATTTAATATATTATAATCATTTTTTCCTATTATTTAAATAGGTTTTGTTTATTTCTATAAGTGATTATCACTCAGCGACGATAGGCTATTATTATATTTTAAGAGGGTGAGGGGGGGGGGGGCGACAAATTTAACCATGAATCATATAATGAAAATATTATAATAAAAGCGTTTCACGATTTCCATCGGTTCAAAATTTCTTAAGAACTCTAATTTACAAAATTTTAAACTCTTTTAACAATATAAGCCGAAGATCACTACAAAAATTTGTTGTTGCATGCAAAGAGAAAAATAATGTTAAAATTCTTCATTTGTTTAATTTTTTTAATCCATAAGGGAGAGGAACTATCCAATCCCTCCTCGCCCTTGTTTCATACATAAAATTCCTTTTATTATAAAGAAAACTGTCTTTTTATAAATTGTTTTAAGATTTTCAAAAAATGAAATTTGTAATTTCCCTGAAATATACGAATATATACAACGAGATTTGGACCACCCCATTAGCCGGATACTCCTCGCGAGGCTGCCTCGGGCGTTTGCCCCAGAACCGTCATGAGTGAACGCAAGAAACGACCCGAGACTCCTTTGAGCATTCACAAAAACCGACAACAGATGGATCGGGCCGAGGCAGCCTCAGACGAGGCAACGGACACTTTTGCCTTGGGTGAGGCACGTACACCAGGCATTTGCAAGGGGCTGGCCTCGCGAAGAAAATCGCACTTGAATGATCAATTTTGGCCATTTTAATTATTCAAAAATAGGACACAGATTCAAAATTTTAAATGGGAGTATAGTTAGATAAATAGTTTAGAAAAAAACTTTGCAATTATGGTGCTATCCTTATTTTATTAAATAGAAGGCAGTAACATAGTTATTAATTAGCGGGGAGAAGTCGCTTAGAGTTAGATGAAATCAAGAATTCAAAAATATAATATTTTTAAGTAGAAATCAAGTTTAATATTTTTTTATGTATAATTTTAGAACACATAGATTTTTATTTTTGCATTGAAAAAAAATCCTATTATTTTTCCACCAGACTCTCTACGGCTTTTTGTTATTGAGTTATCGTTATCGTGGATATTAGGAATCCAGACACAAACAGAAAAAAATATGGTTGAAAATTATTTTAGTTCACCTTTCAAAAATGTTTAAACATGAAGAGGAAAATATTTTATTTTTGTAAGCATTATTCAAGACCTTGGCCGTTATAAGCAAATGTAATGTGTAATTGTAATGAATTATTAAACTTATTTATTATTTCGAAAACAAGTAATATGCTAGTGTGAGCATGGCTCCGCATCAAATTTCGGGCTCGGGGCCCAAAATCTGAACCGGGTCCCTTATTATGGAATAAAGTATATGTTTTTTTATGAAGTGGAAAAAGTTGGTCACCCTATGCATTTTTTTCTAACATACCCCCTTAAAAAACATGGCCCGGGACTCACAGGTACACTTGCCCCCCCCCCCCCTTGCGGAGGCTATAGGCGGAACTATTTACAATACTGCACGACCCCGTAACGCTTCCCAAATTTTTCGGATTTATTATTTGTTAATTATACAAAAATTATCTTTATTTAAATTATAGACTGACAAAAAAACATCCAAAGGTTTCAATGCAGTGTCATTTCTAAAATAGGCTAGGGTAAACAAATTTTAACTTTTTTAATTATTTAATAAATGTGCGGATGAGCGATTCTTTCATTAGAATCTTATCTAGGAAAATTACTAAAAAAAAAAACGCGATTAGAATTATCTCCTTTCTTAAGAGGTACTTAAGGCATTTCAGGGATGCCAAATACAAATCAAAGTTATAGACTAGAAAAATATTAAAGTCAAAAAGTTTTGTATAATAACTTTTTCGATGCCCCTTTTATCAGTGAATTCTCATCCCAGACAAAAGGGAATATTACAGCAATATTACATTGCAATATTAAACCTTGCAGGAACATTGCAGCAATATTCCTATGTCCGCCTCTTTTACATTGCAGCAACATTGCCAATAATATTTAAAAAAATGAATTTCAAATGTAAATTTTGAATTTCATCCAAATGGTAAGGATATATCTTTAATCTATGGGAAGCATAATATAAAATATAGAACTGCTTGGATCCAGAGGTTCCCCACCTTAATAATTTTTTCGGAATATTTTCTTAATAATTCAAAAAAACTTTTAAATTTAGAAAATGTCTCGTAAAAAATAGAAATTACCAAATTTAGTTAAAATATGCACTAAAAAAGGCATTTAATAGATGGAATAGGCGCTAACACCCAGAATAGGGCAAAAATAGGCATCATAGGCACCGAGGGGTGAACCGTGATTGGAATTAGGTGTACACTTCTTTGGAATTATGTGGAATTATTTTGGAATTCATTAGATAATGCCCCCTCATCTATTGTCTTATACTTGGTATGGAAGTGGACGTAGGTGTACACGATATTAGGTCGCGGTTCACCCCTCGATAAGCACTAACAAATGCCTCTTATTTTATTCAGAATTTTACAAAACGTATAGATATCGTATTGGCCTAAATTTTAAGACAAATAAAAAAAGGCAAATAGGGCGAAATCCGAGCCCTACTCATCACATATTCAATTAAATCTATTGAAATTTTATATCTATAAAATATTTTCTTTTATATCAAATAGTTTTTATTAGGATATTTGCATTTTAAAGGGAAGTTTGTTTGAAGTCTAATTTGAAATAATGCTAATTTATATTCATTTGCTAATGGGCCCAAAATTAAGAGGGTGGAGGGTTCTTTCGAAAATGATTATAAATTATTTTATTAAATACTAATAATATAATTGAGGCTGTCAAATTGGATAAAAATCGAACAAGCGCTTTCGCCAACTATTTTATTCCTATGACCTCCAGAGACTGGAACTCGCTCTCAGCCACTGTCTTCCCCGCGACTTAAAACCTTCAGCTGTTTAAGGGCCGGCTGTATGTCGCAAAGTAAATGCTTTTACACACTAACACAGGCTAGATGGCAAAATGGAGGGATTGGGATAGCCAATCAGATGCCAGGCACTGACGACACCGTCATCTGATTGGCCATCCCAGTCCCTCCATTTACCATCTACCCTGTGTTAGTGGTAAAAGCATTTAGTTAGCGACATACAACGGGCCCCTGGCGGCCCGGCTGGTATAGGCGCAAAGTAAATGCTTTTACCACTAACACAGGGTAGATGGTAAATGGAGCCACTGGGATGGCCAATCAGATGACAGCCACTGAATGTACCTGTCATCTGATTGGCCATCCAAGTGGCTCCATTTACTCATCTACCTTGGTTAGTGGTAAAAAGCATTTACTTTGCGACATACAACCGGGCCTAAGAGGGGGGAGTTGTTTACCAAAAAAGTATTTAGTCTTTTTGATTTTAAGTCGATTCTTCCACGTTTCCAGTAGAGGTTGCCATTAATAGTCAAAACATCAAAAATGGAATGCAATAAGGTTATTCCTCTAGTATTAGATAAGAATCGATCGTTATTTTTGATTTTAAGCCGATTCCTCCATGTCTTCAGCAATGGTTACCAATAATAATCGAAGCGTCAAAAATCTAATGTAAAATTGTTATTCCTCGAATATTCTATGAGAATCGATGGCTATTTTTGATTTTAAGTCGATTCCTCTATCTCTTCAGCAATGGTTACCAATAAAAACCGAAACGTCAAAAATCCAATATAGAATGGTTATTCCTCAAGTACTAGATGAGAATCAATCGCTATTTTTGATTTTAAGTCGATTCCTCTATTGTCTTCAGCAATGGTTACCAATAAAAACCGAAACGTCAAAAATTCAATATAGAATGGTTATTCCTCAAGTACTAGATGAGAATCAATCGCTATTTTTGGTTTTAAGTCGATTCCTCTATAAAGGTAACGGATAAGAAAAGAACGCAGTTGCTATGGTTACTTATAAACTTTCCTCCCAAATTTGTAGCATTTCACAGAGAAAAGCCTATCCACTCTTACTTAGTTAGGTTAAATGAGTCCTATATTAAACAGATCAAATGAATAAATTTTAAAGAATTTAAAAATCTTACTTTAGAGTAAAGTACTTTAAAATATAATTTTACTAAAAACTTTATTTAACCTTTTTTGTCGGCCCCAAGGTACTTAATTAGGATATTAAATTTCATCAAAATTGGTTAAGTCATTTTAAAGATATTTAGAAAAAACTAAAAAAGTACTGAAATAAATAATGTTGTATAATACTAATGTTTGTGGGCCGATATGTACCAAAAACTAATCAGCGCTTCATTTTGTTAAACTAATGGTAGGTTTTCAATTTCATTTCAATCGGTGCAAAGGTGTGGAAAAAATCGTGGACGAAAAAAACGATAACATACCATCCATCCATCCGCACGCACTTCCAAAAAAAATGGCACTTTTTGGCCTCTCGACGAGATTCCAGGTAATTTTTGGCAAAACCGTCACGTGCTAAAATTCAATCTCATTGAATACTTCAATTTGTGACCTTAATTGAGTCCATGGGTTCCGTAGTCTTTACCCGAGGACCCTTTGAAGCCGCGCTTGCCGCGCGACCGATTGCAATACTTTCTCCCATGCTTCGCATTGGATAAAGTAAAAAAATTGAGGGGCCAGCTGTATTCTGGTAAAGTCATGTGGATGGCCACTTCAGCTTATTTTTATTTATTTTTTTTTTAGTTAAATCTTAAATTTCCAATAATAAAACTTAGATTGAAAGTAATGGAAGGCAGCCCAGAGGTAGTGAGGAAAGAAAAAAAATTAACACATATAAAATAAGGTGTAATTTATTGGAATCCTTCCTCCTTTCCTTTCAAACCGACGTTTCGGAGGATTTTTCCCTCCTTCTTCAGGGTTTCAAAGGGTCAATGAATGAAACAAATAAAATGTTTCCTTCTTCTCTCCACAGTAGTGTTCAAAAACTT
>JALMQS010000025.1:7677504-7696829 GCA_024734495.1 Forficula auricularia | reverse complement strand
TTTTGCCGGTTTTTTGCTTAAAAACTCGGAAACTATCAACTTTTCGTTAATAACCTTGCTATTCAAAATGAAAGTGCATAAAATTTCCTACAAATTTAATTATTTATTAATAAATGAATTTAACTTTTAAGGACCAATCATAGATTTTAGACAAAATATTTTTGCATTGCATATCAGAGAGGAATAGCACCCAAGCGCTAACTACCAAGCGTTTTTTGCTGATGGTAGCCTTGATGGCTTTCCTTGAGGGCTTGGCAGCCGCTAGATATCGTGATAGATTTTTAGTTGTTGGGTTCACACTCTGCTATTTGCAATCATGAGAAAGAAAATAGTTTCCATCTTGTCAGCTGTCAGCGCTCAGGGAGAGTTCGGAATTTCTCCAAGCGCTGACGGAAATCTCCGATCGGACATGAATTCGAATTTTAAATTTTTAAAATATACATCTCATTAAAATTGAAGATTAATATTTGATTTTTAAAACAAATATATCTATCAGTTGATTATTTTAATAATGTATTTCATGTAGATGAGGAGCAGATTACTTTTATTAAACAATAGTCAATCCAGGGTTTGAACTAGAAGTATAGGTGTTGAAACCAGTGGTGGTATTTTTATTTTACCATACAGGGTATGGTCAAGTAAGTATTGTAATCGTGCATGAAAAAAGTGTTTTTTTCCTTCTTTTTTTCAAAATATCTCAAAAACGGCTGAAACTATTTTGATTAAAAAAATTGAGCGAAACCATGGCATTTCGCTTCACAAAAAAGCCCTAACAAGTGAACATCGAAAAAATTATATTTTTTGAGATAATAATTGTTTTGTCAAAAAGTCTGTTAGTCTGGTTGTTAGTTTGTGCGTTAAATTTTTGTGGACGAGACTCGCTCAAAAAACTAGTGTGAATATCAAAACCAAATTTCACACGTAGTTTTGGTCCATTGAGATTAAGAGCTGATTAGATTTTGGTGCATATTGACCCAAAATTAGAGGGGGAGGGGGGGGGTTAAAAATTAAAAATCTAGGCCGTTTGAGAAAACTCAACCAAATTTTGTAAACATAATCAGTGGGACCCCAGAAGTATAAAAATGCAAAAACTAGCCGCCCAAAATGGGGGGGTCAAAAAATTAAAATTTTCCCCATTTACCAAACTCAACCAAATTTTGTATACATAATCAATGGGACTCCAGAAGTATAAAAATGCAAAAACTAACCGTCCAAAATAGGGGTGGGTCAAAAAATTAAAATCTTCCCCATTTACCAAGCTCAACCAAATTTTGTATACATAATCAATGGGACCCCAGAAGTATAAAAATGCAAAAATTAACTCACCCTACATGATTATAAATAATTTTATTGGCGATGTGAAAGTAAAGTATGGTAAAGTCAAGTGGCCACACCAGAACACGCCAGCTTATTCTTATGAGGATGATTCAGATGGTTATATAGATTATAAGGATATAGGGAAGTGTGATATTAATTTAAATACAGTCTGGTTCCTACAAGTTAGGTAATTCAGATATTAATATGTAGGTTTGCATTCATTTGTAGGATCTGGCATTGAATTGTGGAAGTCTGTCTATTTATTACTACTTGGGATTATAGTCTTCTGCCTCCTATGATTAAATCAATTATAAATTTTGTCAAATCCTAAAGTCTTAGAATTGTAAAAAAATTTATTTAGTTCTTACAAGCATATTTTAGCTGAGGTAGAGAGAGGGTCATATCATCCTTGTTAAGGTTTTGACCAGGTTTCCTTAACAACTTATGGCAAATGCCGGGATGGCTAATGCGCCGTTTGCTCATGGTATCGGGTTTTTCCGCGGAATTTTTATATTACTTTTTGTCTTTTGATGGAAATCTATGGTCATGTTATTTGTTAATGAGCATACATTTCTATTTTTTTCTTTTTTTACTTGTTTATTATATGTTAAATTGTTATAATTAATTTGTATTGATGTTTGTTAATGTATTGTAGCTAGATTGTATTGATGTTTGGAGGACCTAGCCACCGAGGACTTGTGCCTCTAAGCAGGTCGATGAATAAAGATTAATTTATTTATTTATTTAAATCCAGAGTGAATACATTATGTCCTCAACAATTAATCAATTTTTGCTAAAATAAACAATTAAAAATCTACTAGAATTTATATTTTTTATAATAATATAGTATTTTTCTTTGTTTCCAGATGGACCATTAAGAGTTCACCATTCAGACCAAGCAATTGCGTAGCAAGGGCAAATGACCCATATATTATTTAAGTTTCGCCCCCCCCCCCCACCGTCATATTTATTAACTTTTTTAGTTCAATTGATTTCAAAGAAAATTCTAGACCCAGAAAAGCGCAAGAGCATAGGCGCCGGAATGTACGGTGACCTGTGGTCTAGGTTCTCTTTTATTTACACCTATAGATGGAACCGAGGGGTGAACCGCGATTGGAATTAAGTGTACACCATCTTTGGAATTATTTGGAATTCATTAGATAATCTATTGTCTTCCACTTGGAAATGAAAGTGGAAGTGGAAGTAGGTGTACACGATTTTAGGTCTCGGTTCACCTTTCGGATGGAACATATTTGGACATGGAGTTTTGCAAATCGAATTAAATATATAAGAGTATTTAAATTTCAGTACATTATATTTCATTTTAAAATGCGCCCCTCAAAAAATCCGGGTGAAAAGACCCCCCCTCCCTCGTCATGGCTGATAACGCTCTCCGAACCCACCCTCACACTCCACCCCCGCCCGCCCTCTGGACCCCCACCACCTGAAACTCACCCACCCCCGTAGCACACCCGCGCACCACACCCCTACTACGCCCCCTGAACCCCCACCCGAACCCCCTACTCCACCAACCCCGAACCCAGTTTTTGCATTTCTAGCTCTCTAGAGGCCCACAGATTATGTATACAAAATTTGGTTGAGTTTGCTCCAAGGGGAAGAATTTATATTTTTCACCCCCCCCCCCTCTCTTTGGGTGTTTTTTGGAGGAATTTTTTTAAACAAAAGTTGTCGAAAATCACATCCGCTACAATTTTTCTTTTAACAAAATTTGCCATAGAGTTAATAGTTTAGGAGTTATTTGATAATTTCCATTAGAGCCCCCCCTCCCCAAACCCCCTTTTGGGGTCGAAATATCAAAACGTTATATAGCAATAAACGTAAGTAAGAAGATATCTGATCCAAATATGAAATTTCATAATAATTCCTTTGGCCGTTTTTACGTGAATTTTGAGCAACTTTTCGCGGAAACCACGCAAACATACAAGTTGAAGTCTTGATAAGCTGGAATTTTTTGCAAAAAATTGTAATTTTCCTTCATAAAATGAAAACCACTCATTCTAGAAACTTGATTCTTGTCTCATTCTCTAGGAAATTTTGATGACTTGAACGTTTACTTGGTCCACTTTTTGGATAAAACTCTTAGATTTATAGATATCCGGCATTTTCCATGACACTTCTGAGGATTCGGATCATATGGTTTCATGGAAAATGCTGGATATCTATAAATCTAGAGATTTTAACACAAAAGTAGTCGAAGTAAACGCACAAGTTTTAAAGATGAGTGGTTTTCATTTTATGAAGGAAAAACTGCAATTTTTTTAAAAAATTGCAGTTTTTCAAAAACTTCAACCTCATTGGGGCACAAATTACCATTTATCAAATGAAGATAAAACTTTGTTTGTATTGTAGCAAATTTAATCTAGTTTAAAAATGTATAGAGTGGTATTTGTCGAAAATGTGCTCCTTCATGGTCAGAATGGGAAAATATCAAAAAGTGCGGAAGTTTTGGGTGATCCGGTGGGGCTGCCGAGGTAGAAAACTTGGATTTTGCGCTTGAGAAAAAAAAACCTAAATAAGGAAATTTGTAGGACATTTTATGAACTTTCATTTTGTAAATCAAAATTATTTATGAGAAGTTGATAGTTTCCCAATTATAAGCGAAAAACCGCCAAAAAGTGGAAATTTTTACATTTTTTTGAATTTTCTACAATGTTGCATCAGGAAATTTTGGTGGGAGACCTCAGATTTGGATTCAGCGCCCCGAAAAACTTATATATGCAAAAAATCAGAACTAGCCCAAAACTTTCCCCATCGAGGCCTATTTAAGCATAATTTGTCTGGACTATTAAATAAAAATAATTTTTATAATTTAAAAGAATTCAAATAAGAAAAAAAATGTTTTCATCAAAATATTCAAATATATGTATTTATACACAAATATGGAAAAATATGCAAAATAAAAATTGGTTTAATCGAGTCTAAATGTACTAATTCGAAAAGATATTAAATCCACCGCTTAAAAAACAAACTAATTTGCATTTGGATAAAACCCCGTTCTCTTATAAGAGTTTATGCATATGGTAATTGTGAGGACAAAGAATTTATGGGAACGCCTGCAAGTTAGGCAATCGATTCGAAGATAGGTCTTTTTCAGTAATCTAAATGAAAGGGCAGAGGCCTTTATCAAAATTTACACAATAAAAGCAAATTCAGTAGGTTTTTACTTCACATCCTGATATTGGATTTTCTTCTTTTAGAGCTTTCGGATTCAAATTCCATAATGATTTGAAAATTCCAAGCTGTCTTCATTTTCATATCTAAAAATTGTAAATATTTCTATAAAATTGATAGCGTTTTTCTTTAGGAGACGGACTGGTATAAATATGCAATTGGATGTTGATGAAGGCAGTCCACGGTGGTTGTAAAAATAAGAATATAATGGTTCTATTATTTTACATTTATTCGTTAAACCGACGTTTCGGATATTTATTATCTCGTTCTTCAGGGTCTATATAATTGAGGGGAAGACGAACATCAATTAGTATTGGGATTTTCACATGTCATTCATAATATATAAAAAACAAAATAATATACACAAAATAAAATAAGTCTACTTACAACGAAAAGTCAATGAAAGTAGTTCAAATCATAATTACTTCCTGTCTCCTTTGACAATGCCAAGAAAACATTATAAAAAATTTTCATCTCGAATAGAAAAAAGCAATTGATGATTAATGAGATCATGAGAGATATATAAATGAATGTATAACATGTCCCCACCAATCACTGGATGAGCAGAATATCGTTGCGCATATATATATAGTTGTTGGTTTGTTTTTGTTTTTTTATATATTACAATTATTTACACATTTACACATATGGTCATCATCAGTCCCAACATTTTACAAAATTATATACAAAGTTCTTTTTTTTCCTTTACTTAAATTTTTCTTTTTAAAAACATAGTTCGATATTATATAGACCCTGAAGAAGGAGAGAATAAATCTCCGAAACGTCGGTTTAACGAAATAATGTAAAATAATAGAACCATTATAGTCTTATTTTTTACAACCACCGTGGACTGCCTTCATCAACATCCAATTGCATTTCTATAAAAATTTAACAAAAAGATTATAAAAGAATTTTATTTTTTTATTTAATTTTAATATACAATATATATAAGGAAGGTTATGTGTATAGTAAAGTCATGTGAATGGCCACATCACTTTAATTACCTATTATAAACACATTATAGATTTATTTGACTGCGAATTTAAAAAAATATAATTAAATTTACATATAGGTATATATAAAAATTAAAACTCTTAGCTTTGACATCGAATTCTGGAGAAAAATTTACAGATTATATTTTTTATTTTTAATCTGATTAAATCCAAGAAGGGCCGAGCCCAAAAGTTGTATCACTATAATTTATAATATAAATTTTGACAGGCCCATAAATTCTCGAAAATAATATTTTTTTAATAGGAAATCAATGAAGGTTTCCGGTGCTTGATGTAATAAACATATATCTTATACGTATTTATATATCTATTTATATACGCATATGTATATTTACAATTTACTAGAAACTATTTATAAGTATCAAAGGTGGATAAATTGTGGTTCGCGAGTCGCATGCGGCTCTTCAAGAGTCTTATCGTGACTCCCCTTATAAATAAAAGTATTTATTATTTTTTTACAATTTAAATTTATCACTCTAAGGTAATGACAAGAATGTTTCAGAATTAAATCAGAGCATTTTTTCAGTTAAAAAAAATACAATTTTTTCAAACGGATTTAAAAGAAAAGACATTGAATCACTTTCCTAGCTTAAAAAAAAAAATTTCACAATCTGAAATTCTTCCTGCAACCATCATTAACTATCAAATATAATTAAAAAATGTCTCGCACGATTTTGATAAACAATTTCTAGATATTGTAGCATTAAATTCATCAATTGCATTTTTATTAAATTAACCATATATTTTTACATTATTTGTTACATGTTTACTTCCTGAAACGGTATTTGGAGAATTAGAATTGAGTTGCAAGAAAATCAAGGTCTCCAAATGCTACCTAAATCGAATAAAATCAATCAATGAAATTGGGAAATGTGCACCAATAATTAAGTTGAATAATTAAAAAAAAGCAGCTTACTAACAGGTCTGTAACTTTAAAATGCGGGTTTTTTCAATAAAAATACTCAATAATATAGAAAAAATAGAAAAATATATTTTATTCAAAGTATCGGCCCTCGCTTTCTACACATTTTTGATATCTAGTAGGAAAATATGGATGCCATTTCAAAAAAATTGAAAGTTTCTCTGAGCAAAACCAAAAAAATGGTCTTCGACCCATTTTTGGACGACTTCATAAGAATGAAAATACTACTTGGCAAGTGCATGTACCATGGATGAAAACAGGTAGTAGTCGGAAGAAGCAAAGTCTGGTGAGTACTGCGGGTGGGGTAATATTTCCCATTTGCAAATGATCTTTGTTTGCATCAAAACTCGACATGTTTACCACCGAAAAAATTTATGCTATTAACTCTTAAACGTTTAAACAAATATAAATTTTTGAAGCTTGCTGGCATAGCTACAAAACGACATATTGGTTATGGCGCCAGAATCTATAGACTTTGTGGGCTATCTATTGGAAAAAACCCGCATTTTAAAGTTACAGACCTGGTAGTATCATTGTACTCAACGATGAAATTGATTAAATCGAACTTCCGATTGCATTTGACTAGCCTACATCTAAAAGAATTAATAAGAAGTCTAATTATCAACCTGATTATAAAAAATAATTTTACAAATTCATAAACCTTCAAATACCAAAGAGTATATGAAAAATGTAATAAATAGAAAAAATTGTCAAAATAAATACATTTTTTATTTTTATACCAAGAACTTTATCTGCGGCCTCCAATATTTTCAGGTAGGTAACTAGGGCTCTTACTGCAAAAAGTCTGCTCACCTCTGGACTATATTTTCGAAGGCTTGGTCTTCATCTTCAGTCATTCCAATTAGAAATATTTTATCTGTTCTTTCTAGTACAAATACCAAATTAAATGCAAATTTGTTTTGTAAGTTATCTCACTTTTATACAAAAATATTTGTATAAAAGTGAAGAAACTCACTCTCAAAACGAATTTGCATCCAATGAGGTATATGTACACATGGGAAAGAACAGATAAAATATTTATAATTAAAAAGACTGAAGGTGAAGACAAAACTATCGAAGCTATTTGAGACAACCTCATTGATTTCCTTTTAAGAATCAACAATTCTACTTCTCTTGGCAAGAAATAGAATAGTCTTTTCAAATTTATTCTAAACAAGATTTCCTATTGCTTCTTTTGGCCTGCGATGGGCGATCAAACACCTGTTTCATGCCCGCCGCCTGTGTGGTGGCAAATTTTAAATTCTGTGCCGTTTCACTAATCCATGGAGAATCAAATTGAGTAGTGTCTTGATCCACCAAATGAGTATATTTCGTACGGCCTGATCTTCCAAAATTTTTTACTTGCATTACTTTTGGTAATACGGTCTTATCAAAATGATCTTCCAAAGTAGCCGCTGAAAAATCTCTTCTGAGAAGTTCCTGATCAGCATCCATATAGAAAGCACCACGATGGTAATATTTCTGTAGGAATTTATATTTCCCTTTGGCGGCCTTATTTGTAATTTGCCTTGGATTGGATCGCATTTCAGCTCTTCGTTCTTCTTCAGTTAGGCTACGAAGCCGTTCAATTTCTATCCGTTCTTTTTCGATATTTTCCCGTTCTTCTCGATCTCTTCGGACTCGACGTAGTTCTCTTAGCTTCCAAGCTTCAAATTCCGCTTCATCATTATCTGTGTCTGTGTCCACGTCTTCTAATTGCGGTTCTCCTCCTAATGCAGCCGCCCTGGCTGCCATGGAGTCTTTTCTTACTTCTTCCTCCACAAGACGAAGAGCTTGTTTTCTCTTCTCATCAGCCTGTCGGCGTGCTTCCAATTCAGAAGCCTTTGCTTTTTGAGCTTCCCTCTCACGTTCAAGAACTGTGACACGATCCCTACGACGAACAAAAACTGGTTTCAATCGGGGTCCTACTTCTTCACCTTCGCTATCGGAATATTCTTCATATTCTGAACTAGATGACAATGAAGAGGCTTCTGGAGATCGACCTTCTTCTTCACAAGCTAAAACGTCGTCATTTTGGGTTTCTTGTTGTTGTAAAACCCGCATTCTCAAATCATTACGTCTTCTTTCTATTTCAGCATCGCTAAGATATTCTCCTTCTTCAATATCACTTCCAGCCTCTGATCCTGCTGGAGGTCCCTCATCAGAATCGCTTGATGCTTCTCGTTCTCGGCGCCTCGTTTCAACAACCTAAAAAATAATATTTATTTTAAATTTTATATTGATTCATTTATATTTCTTAAAATAATGTCCAAAATAGTAATGCTTAAGATTTAAATTCAATAATAAAAATAAACTAGATGCGATTCCCGCCTTAGGCGAGCATCTTGCTGTCCAGTAGACTTCTTGATTTTTTGACTCTGAACATTTCTGGATTTTAAGGTAGTTGTTTCACGACAATACCAGCAAAAAGTTAATGCTAGAGTATATAGAACAGACAATAAGGATTCATAATTCATAAGCCCATAAGTTTTTGCTGTTTATGTACCACTACTAGCCAATCCCGTGCTCATTTGACAAATCTGGCAACACTTTCCGAGCTTGTATATATTTTATCATAGAAAATTTGGATAAAGTATATTATAAAGAGAGTTTTATAAAATAAAAAGTTCTTAATAAGCGATTGTTAGCTGTTGCGACAATGGCTGAAGCGAAAAACGTAAAAAAAATTACTAAAGTTAGCCCACTTTTTAGGTTAAATAAATGCGTTGTTGCCAGCTTGTTTTTAGTGTAAACTTTTCATTATACATTTTTCATTATTATCTAAGAAACTATATTGTAACTATGAATTAACATTTTCTTAAAAAATGTATTAGTTATTGTTTAATGTTGGTTTAGTTTTTTATATTAATGGTAAGAAGAGTTTCTTAATTATAATTAATATGTATATAAACTTTCCGATATCCCGTATAGTGCAATGTATAAGAGTCTGAAAAACTCTCTCTTTGGAATTTAATATCTTCGAAACTATATTGTTCATAAATAAGTGATGACCAAGACCAAGACCAATTCTGTTCATCACTAATTAATATAGGCAGAGTGTGTGTTTGTAAAGTCTTCTATAGGGTGTTTAGAAATCACTTTTAAGAAGAATATTATTATTATTTTGTTTTTGAGTATTAATATTAGTGATGAGCAAAGTCTTGGTCTTGCAGTCTTGGTCTTGGTCTTGCTTTACTCATCACTATTCATAAATTTCGTTTTGCCACCAATCGATGCAGAAATATTTAAATAATAATCTATCTAAATTTCAAAAAAATCATAAGAAACCCCAAATGGTGAAACAACTACCTTAAAATAATAATTTAAATTTTCTAATTTTAATAAATTTGACATAAGCTATGTGTGGCTTTTAAATGAGTGACTCGCGGCGGACAGCATAAGCGTTTTATAATAGAAGTTTCTTGTATTTATCAGAAAATCGCAAGAGATTGGCATCTATAAGATTCGAAATGGAATGGATTACTTTTAATTATATATGTAAGAAGGATTGTTTTCATCCCCTCGGGAATCAAAATTCAAAACACTCAACCATCTTTATTTAAACTATATAGCAGGGGTGGCTACTAACCTTAACTTTGGGAGCCGCAAATTTATAAAACTGTTTCAAAGCGAGCCACATTGTTTGGAGATTAATTAATAGTTTATTAAAAAAAAGACACATTTTTTTATTTTATAAAATATAAATGAAGTAACATTTATTTACTACTAATGGAGTTTAACTACTAATGGAGTTTAACTAACTGGTTAACTACCAGAAGTAACCGAAATCGGATTGTAAAATAACAATAATAATTAATTTAATTAAATTTATTTATGTGCACCATGATTTTTTAATTCTTTATTATTTTATTAAAAAATTTGTATTTTTGAGATTTTTAACCAATAAGGTAAACGCTCCAGTAATGCGCCATGCTCCTATAATGGGCCACCCCTTTAAAATGTTGAGAAATGAAGGGTCTTTTGTTACCTAGGGCAGTGGAAGGGATACGGGTCATTGACTAGTTCCTGCTAGGATACCTTAGCACTGGAATTCATTTCATTCCTTTACTTTGTGTCAAGTGTTTGGATTAATCAGCTAAGGAGACGATTATTTGTGATTGTTTTAACTTCTGATTAAGAAATATGTTAAGGAAAGTGATTTTTTTCAACAAATAATAAATATTTATTTACTATAATACCTGTTTAGTGACTTTAAAAAATATTTAGAACGATAATATGTATAATTCAAATTGTACAGTGCATAAATGATGTAAAACTTAAGATTTCATTGTCAAAATAGGCTGGCCAATCATGGGATCACGGATTGATCAACTGTCCCAGTAATGGGCCAGCCCGGACCAACATATGAACATGGTATCATTCTGAATTAATCTTACTGTTGAGAACCTCAATCGAAACCTAAATGATCAGTCCAGGAACGGTCATTGTACTATGAATGTTTCCAATAATGGGGGGGGGTGGCTTATTACTGGAGCGGGCCGGCCCATTACTGGACCATCGGCATTATCTTTAAACTTTTAGAAAAATTTGAACAAAACAGATAAATTTTGTTTTTAGTTACGCCTCTTTGTAATCCTATGATGTTATAGACTTAATTATTGTTCCACAATAGATTTAATAGATGGCCCATTACGGGTACGTCGTATAAAATACTGGCCCATTATTGATGTATCAGGTTAGTTATGGTAAATATTTTTTTTACTTTATCCAATGCGAAGCATGGGAGAAAGTATTGGAATCGCTCTCGCGGCAAGCGCGATTTCAAAGGGTCCTCAGGTAAAGACTACGGAACCCATAGACTCAATTAAGGTCACACATTGAAGTATTCAATGAGATTGAATTTTAGTACGTGGCGGTTTTGCCAAAAATTACCTGGAATCTCGTCGAGAGGCCAAAAAGTGCCATTTTTTTTGGAAGTGCGTGGGGATGGACGGATGTATGTGTGTGTGTGTGTTATCGTTTTTTTCGTCCACGATTTTTTCCACACCTTTGCGCTGATTGAAATGAAATTGAAAACCTATCATTAATTTAACAAAATGAAGCGCTGATTAGTTTTTAGTACATATCGGTCCACAAACATTAGTACTTTATTTCAGTACTTTTTTAGTTTTTTCTAAATATCTTGAAAATGACTTAACCAATTTTGAGGAAATTTAATATCCTAATTAAGTACCTTGGGGACCACAAAAAAGGTTAAATAAAGTTTTTAGTAAAATTATATTTTAAAGTACTTTACTCAAGAACATATTAATATTTCAAATGAATTTGGATAAAGTTTAGCAACGATCCGTTGCAGTTTATTTATTTTTGTAAATGCACCCAGGGTGCTAAAATGGAGATTACAGGTATAGGACAGATAATAGAATGACAGGCTTAATTTTACAGCAGTGGAAACCCAGTTTTGCTTCAATTTTTCTCTTAGATGGCCCATTGCTGGAGTTTACCTTATATATATTTAAATTATATAGATTGAATAAAATAATAAAAAATCAGTGTTTATATAAAGAATTCAATCAAAAATATGTAAGTATATATATTTATTTATATATTATGATTAAAAAACCCTTGAAAATTACAAAATCAAAATTCATCTGTAGCTGGACTTTTGAAAGAAGAATTATAAATTAAATTTGTTTTCATTAATACTTACTTCAGGCTCATGAATATGTCGTGAATCTTCAGACGGTCCAAATCTGCTTCTCAACCTACGGAGTCTGGGGTCGTCCAATATATCTTCAACAATTTCTGTTATTGTAGGCTCATTTTCAACTGGAGAACCTGCTCTCCCTAACCGAAGTCTTTTTATATCAATAAAATCTTCATCCTCATCTTCTTCACTTGAAGAAAGTGGTGCATAATTGGGACGTTTTCCACTGACATATCGGTGTACTTTTACCTTTTGCATTGATATTTCACCTAGAAAATAATCAGAAATAATTAACGATAAGATTATAGTCTGTCTGTGGTTTTCATAAAACAAACATAGGGTCTAAAATTTTCCTCGTGTCTGAGAAGAGGAGCCTCTAAGGGTCAGTTGTATGTCAGTTGGTAAACTCTTTTTAACCGTTGGCAAAGGGTAAAAGGCTGGGATGGCCAATTAGATGAAAGTGCCTGCCAATCAGATGACAGGCACTTTCATCTGATTGGCCATCCTAGCCTTTTACCCTTTGCCAACGGTTAAAAGTGTTTACCAACCGACATACAACTGGCTCCTAAGCAGGTGAGCTAACAGACTTAGGGCCGGTTGTATGTCGCAAAGTAAATGCTTTTTACCACTAACAAACAGTAGATGGTAAATGGAGCCACTGGGATGGCCAATCAGATGACAGGCACTTTCACTGCTTGTCATCTGATTGGCCATCCCAGTGGCTCCATTTACCATCTACTGTTTGTTAGTGGTAAAAAGCATTTACTTTGCGACATACAACCGGCCCTAAGTCTGTTAGCTCACCTGCTTAGGGCCAGTTGTATGTCGGTTGGTAAACACTTTTTAAACGTTGGCAAAGGGTAAAAGGCTGGGATGGATGGCCAATCAGATGAAAGTGCCTGTCATCTGATTGGCATCCCAGTGGCTCCATTTACCATCTACCGTTTGTTAGTGGTAAAAAGCATTTACTTTGCGACATACAACCGGCCCTAATAGGAGATCCAGTATTAACTGACGATCTTGATTGCCAAGCACATCGTAGAACTAACTGTCTCTTAGGGTGGGTCGAAAAAACTGAAATTTTTTTTCGGAAACGTTTTAGTGCGGAAAAGTTGCCTATTGTATTAATAAGAAAAATGAAAATAAACAATTTAAAATCGGTTAACATCTTCCATTTGAGCAACGAACTTGAAACTTATGAAAAATTACAAAAATCACTATATTTTTTAATTTTTTTTATTAGTTAAAATTTTTAAAATAAACAGACTCTAGTGTTTTATGGTTTAAATAACCTAATTAAATTCTGATCAATAATGTACTTTTTTACGTTTAAAATAAACACACTCTAGTGTTTTATGCTTGTTTTATGGTTTAAATAACCTAAATCAATTAGATTCTGATCGATAATATAGTTTTTTACCTTTGCGCAACATCTTAGAAAATAGAATTTTTCCAATAGTTGCGCGAACGTAAAAAAGTATATTATTGATCAGAATTTAATTTATTTAGGTTATTTAAACCATAAAACAAGCATAAAACACTAGAGTGTGTTTATTTTAAAAATTTTAACTAATAAAAAAAATTAAAAAATGATTTTTGCAATTTTCCATAAGTTTCAAGTTAATTGCGCGAGCGGAAGTTGTTAACCGATTTTAAATTTTTTATGCCATTTTTCTTCTTATTATAGGCAACTTTTCCGCATTAAAGCGTTTCCGAAAAAAATTCAGTTTTTTCGACCCACCCTACTGTCTCCGCCCTTTTCCTTTTTACTTGACCATACACACGGGATGTCAAGTATTGTAATCATGGATGAAAAAGGGTTTTTTTATTCATTTTTTCGAAATATTTCAAAAACGGATCAAACAATTTTGATGAAAAAAAGATTGAGCAAAACCATGGCGTTTTACTCTTTGAAATACCATTGAAGAGTGAGCATCAAAAAAATTATATTTTAACTGAAATTACTCTATTTGTTTAATTTGTGTGACTAAATAAACCCTAAAATTTATAAAATTAAATTCTATATAAGTCACTTAAGTTTTGGAAGAATTAATTATTTTATCAATATGTCTGTTAGTATGTTACTAGATTTTGTGTAGGGTTTAGCTCAAAAACTAGTGCGAATATCAAAATGAAATTTCCCAACTAATTTTTACATTACTATACAGGGTATGGTCAAGTATTGTAATCGTGCATGAAAAAAGTGGTTTTTTCCTTTTTTTTTTTAAATATCTCAAAAACGGGTGAAACTATTTTGATTAAAAAAATTGAGCGAAAGCATGGCATTTCGCTCTACAAAAAAGCTCTAATAAGTGAACATTGAAAAAATTATATTTTCCGAGATAAAAATTGCTTTGTCAAAATGTTTGTTAGTCTGGTTGTCTGGTTATTAGTTAGTTAGTCTGTGCGTTACCAAATTTTTGTGGACGAGCTAGCTCAAAAACTAGTGTGAATATCAAAATCAAATTTCACACGTAGTTTTGGTCCATTGAGATTAAGAGCTGATTAGATTTTGGTGCATATCGACCCTAAATTAAGGGGTGTGGAGGGGGGGGGTTAAAAATTAAAAATCTAGGCCGTTTGAGCAAACTCAACCAAATTTTGTATACATAATCAGTGGACTCCCAGAAGTCTAAAAATGCAAAAACTAACCGCCCAAAATTGGGGGAGGGGGTGGTGTAGGATCAAAAAATGAAAATCTTGGCCAGTATAACAAGATTTTGGCTAAAATAGAAAAACCGGAAGTTGATGTTTATGTACGTAAGAATTTACCCCCCTGTGTTTCGCAACAATAAGTCTCAGAGATACGAAATAAAGATAAAAGTAAATAAATATTATATGCAATATTCATTTACTATGAGTTATGGATTCTAGGTCACTTGTTTCAAATTAATGTTTTTGGTTGAAATCGGAAGACCGGAAGTGGACATTTACATGTAAGATTTTTTTTTCTCAAAAACGGCAAGTGTCAAGACATCTATTAAGGGCAACGATTCCTTCCACATAGAAGTTACAAAATGAAATTAACTTTTTTCATCTCTGAGATACAAGCTTTCAAAGAGTCAGGAGTCAGACTGGCCATCGCAATGGTCTCGCATTATATTCTATAGAATATAAATGTGAAAGTAATATGAAAAATGCGACATCGTAGATTAATTTAATTTTCTTCTTTTCCAAACAATCTTCCTTTTCATTATTTATGTTTAATATAGAAGGGCGCCTCAAGTTTTACTCTGAAGGTGCCCAAGTTCAGGTTAAAAAAAAAACGATGAAAACTTTACCGGGGCCTTTTTTCTTTATCGCCCCAAGCGACCGCTTGCTTCGCTTGCCCCTTAATCCGGCCCTGAGAAGGAGGGAAGAATCCTCCGAAACATTGGTTTTAAAGGAAAAAGGAAAAAAGAATGACAGTTCAATAAATACTTACATCTTATTTGGAAATGTAATTTTTTTCTTCACTATTCTTAGGCTGCCTTCCATTATTTTGCAATTTAATTTGATTTAATTTAATTTGTCCAGTGTTTTTATTTTTGAATATACAGTGGTTCCTCGAGATACGAGTGCCCTAACATACGAGTTATTTGAGATACGAGCTGTCGAGCGAGCGAAGTTTTGCTTTGAAATACGAGCGACATTTGAGATTCGAGCAACGGCCTCCTACGAAACTTTTTCCGAACTTTAGAAGCCAATGGATACATCTCCCAGCAAGTCTTCAACTGTGACGAAACAGGACTTTTCTGGAAGAAGATGCCGAATAGGACTTATATAACGGCAGAGGAGAAGATAATGCCAGGCCACAAACCCATGAAGGATAGACTAACTCTCGCACTGTGCACCAATGCGAGTGACGACTGCAAGATAAAGCCTCTGCTTGTATACCATTCGGAAAACCCCAGAGCCTTTAAGGGCCGGTTGTATGTCGCAAAGTAAATTCTTTTTACCACTAACAAACGGTAGATGGTACTTTCAGTGAAAGTACCTGTCATCTAATTGGCCATCCCAGTGGCTCCATTTACCATCTACCGTTTGTTAGTGGTAAAAAGCATTTACTTTGCGACATACAACCGGCCCTAAGTCACATAAGATTTTAAAAGAAAAACTGCAAGTTATCTGGAGGGCAAACCGAAGGCATGGGTCACTAGGCAGTTCTTTGTGCAGTGGGTAAATAGTTACAACAAAGTTACAGTCGCAGCAGCATTCGGGGGTTCTGCAAGAAATTGGTTTCGAGGAAGAGCCAGTGGTGGAGGAGGTTATCTCTACAAGTGAGATAAAAGAGATCTTGGGAATGTGGGAGAGAGTTTCACAGTTCGTGGAAAAGAAACACCCTGAAAAAGTTGCAACTGGTCGTGCATCGGAGCTATTTAATGACACTTGCCTAACTCATTTCCGTAGCATTCTGAAAGGGAGGAAGAAACAAACCTCCTTGGACAGTTTTTTTGAATCCGGCGAAAAAGGCAAAGACCAGTGAAGAGAAAAACAGTGACTTAAAATTAAGCATACAGTAGCATTTAAGTGACCAAAATACAAATATGTATGTACTGTACACTTTATAAAACCAGTTTTTTTTGCTCTACATTCTCTTTTATTATGTTTTTATACAATATTTGTCATTTATAAATACATTTTTCTTATTCAAAAACACGTAACAAAAACAATTGGGGGTAGCATTTTTGGGGCTGGAACGGATTAATGGCATTTCAATTAATTTCAATGGGAAAAATTGCTTTGAGATACGAGCAAATTGACATACGAGCAAGGTTACGGAACGAATTAAATTCGTATCTCGAGATATCACTGTATAGTAGATAGTACTTAGTCTCCCCCAAATTAATTTCTGTCGACGTTCATGGATATGGAATTTTTTGAGTAATGATCGAATTAGTATGGGATAGTTAAATAGAGGCGAGTAGTTAAGCCAAAGTTTAATTGTCTTAGGTAAGATGAACCTCAGGTATAATAATATTTATATTACCTTTTTCATTTTTAACTGGAACAGCTCCAGCTGTGCTTTGAATTGATGAAGTTAAGACAGGATTCATGATTAGATAATAATTCTGAAATAAATTAAGAAAAAAATTAAAATAATTGTAAACAATTTTGAAATTATATCATTGAGATATTATATATAATAAGATAAAAAGACAAGTTACTTATATTAAATTGAAAGTTGTCTTGTGCTTACATTGCATAAACAAAATATATAGAAATATAATAAGAAGATCACTGACTAACTTATTGTTAAAAATTAAATTAATTTGCAATTTATATTGACTATAATATATTAAAATGAATCAGTTTTAAAAATGCTTTTTATAAATTGAGCCACCAAATATTTGAACTGAATTGTAGGTAAGTCATCCGATGTTAACCTTAGCTCCGTCGAAATCAATATCGTAAGCGCAAACGCAGACGTAAAATGATTTGAGCAGATTTTTGAAATTTGGAAATGAAATGATAAAGAGTGGAATTTTCCCAATATCAAAACTGAAAAATGCCATCAGATATTTTAAAAAGTTTCGAGACACTACTAAGTCGGCAAAGTGCGAATCTGAGTGCATGACGAGAGTTCAGTACCTTATCTTACTTGAGATATCAAATTTATTTGTATTTCGCGTCGATAAGTAGCGAAAAGTGAATATGTGGATATTATTTCTTAATTTTAAGTTAAGACAGCTCTGAACGTCAATCGCCTAAAAATAGTCACTTTTTAGGGCTCTCTCAGTACATCATATTGTAGGGGGCGGGTTTCACCAAATAGGCTCGTAGGGATCAAAAAACACACGTATTTATTATTAAATATATTTATTTACAAAAAGGGGGGTTTACATGTCTCCGTCTAGGGGTTCGTCATCTTTAAGCATCTTAAAAACATCAGCTTAGAACTAACATCGATTTAGAACATCAAATATCTATTTAGAACTGACTGAGTAGAACTTCGAATTAGAACTAACACGTACAACTGCCTTTAAGCAACTCCGGTTATCGACTGGCAACTGCCCAGTGGCAGAGCGAGCTTAACTCGCGCCCGGGGCATAATACCTTACAATATACCCATCGGTATATTGTATAATGAAATTGCAAAAGGAGACGAATTGGAGAATAAAGGTTAAAATAATATTTTTATATTTCATTTTTAGATTTTATTAAAATTTTCACGTCAATATATTTTATTAATTAAATAAATCTGATAAGAAATTCTTTTAAAATAAGTTGGTCTAAATATATAATTTACTTAACAAATTTCATATTAAAATTAACTTCACATTTAAATTTAGATAGAAAGAGAGAATTACTGCATGTTTGAATGAGTCTTAGAGAGTTATTAAATAATCCGTTTGAATTTCAGTGGAAAAACAATACAATTTATAGTTTTAATTTAAAAAAAATTCATTACTTGAAATTGAGCAGTCGAATTGAGAAGTAGAAATTTTGTGACGAGACAAAAACAACGCAAAACACTCTCAACTCTGGACTCTGAAAGAGAGCTTCTCTAACGTGACCTATAGAAGAGAAACATCTAACTTGATCTAGAGAGAGAGAGGCTACATAAATTCAATCATTTCACATTTTCATATTAACCACAGCAACCTTTTTAGCGCCCCCCCTCCCATTCGAAAACCATATAATATTATATGTAAAATATACTCGCAAATTAATAAATAAATAAAGTCATAGGCTCAAGCTAGTCTTTAAATTTGAGACAAAAAATGTAGTTGAGAAAACAAGACTAGATTTTGAAATGTATATGATCATCTGGAATTAGTTCAAAAGATAGGTACCTATTATTTATTTTACATATTTATAAAGAAATATTTTAAAACACGCAGTTTTAAAACAATAAAAAAGTAAATATTTATTATCTCTAAGGAGATACATATATTTAATAATAATATGATTATAATACATTAATAAAACTAATTACTATGTATAAATTTTCCTTGCTTTTGATGAAGCAAATTTATCAATAATATCATCAAGACATTAGACCAGTGGTTCCCCAACCTGGGGGCGATTTGGGTTATCAGGGGGGCGGTAAATAAGTGGGGGGACGATGAGTATTCTAAGAGGGGAAATTAAAATAGTACTGTACAGTAGAAGTTGCCGGGTAAAATAAAACAATAACAAAGTTTTCAAACTTTCATTTATTTTTCAAACTTTAACTTAGCCCAGTAAATAGAGGGGTTTCAGCTTACATTAATTGCGGGAAAAGTTTTTT
>JALMQS010000025.1:7582988-7677404 GCA_024734495.1 Forficula auricularia | reverse complement strand
CATATAAGGACAGACATCACAATATTTAAAAAAAAAGATTAACACAACATATATGGTGTAAAGTGTCCAATATTTTAAAAAATGACAAAACCGCCTAGCACCCATCATTTTGATCTAAACCATCAATTCAAGTTTGATGATACATTAATATTAGATTTTGAACCAGTATATTTTAAAAAGAACAATAAGTGAAATGATTCACATTTCGTTAAATGATACAGTGAATTTTAGAACGAACCCAAATTTAAGTGGCATATATTTTTTACTAAACAGGTATAAAGACAAAAATAAAAGAGTTAAAAAATAAATAATGATAAAAAAAAAATTTCAAAAATAAATGTAATTAGATGTTGAAGATAAAAATAGATTTCTAATGGATATTTTTTCATCTAATAACTTGACTGGTGTCGATTTGACATATATTTTATTAATATGGGAGTTTAAATTTATTCGAGGTTGATTTTTGTATATAGGGATAAAAGTAAAATATTCTATTCTATTTTTTTGTAAGAAGTGAGTTACTGTTCTGTTCTGCTTGTTTGATAAGGTTGTTATTAAAAAGAGAGAAAAAATCGTGTTTTTTTTGTGAATGTGCCAAATATCTTTTGAAAATTGTATTCTGATGGCCTTCAATGGTAACGAAGGTAATAAGAA
Organism: Forficula auricularia; assembly: GCA_024734495.1. Taxonomy (NCBI): domain Eukaryota; kingdom Metazoa; phylum Arthropoda; class Insecta; order Dermaptera; family Forficulidae; genus Forficula; species Forficula auricularia. Next base: position 7,676,750 of record JALMQS010000025.1, on the reverse strand, counting down.
GAATTTAAACGAATGTGACATGACTATTTGGTAGGTAAACTGATACATGTATGGATTCTGACTATACTTTTGCAAATTAATATCAAATGTTCTTATAACTATAAAAGCCCAGAAAGTCAAAGTCGACGAAACGTTGGTGGATAAATAAAAAAGTCACACATAAAAGACTTGTCCTTGTTTTCCCAATATAAACTTTCAAATTATAAATTAAATTATGGACGGAAATGATAATAATTAAATATATAGTAATTAACGAGGCAAATTTGAAATATATTGTCAGCTCGGATTTTAAACTGATGGCTCCAATCGATTTTCATTAACCAGGCAAATTTGAAATATAATTGTAATTTTGAAATGAAAGACTCCGATTCATTTTAAATTAAGAAACATTAAATATATTTTTTGTAATTAATTAAATTAATTGAACCGCGTAAATTTGAATAATTTCCATGATTCAGCCTGCGAATTTTTTGCAGTTCATAAATCATTTCATTGTTTTTGTTTTTGAAAAGGAAAAATGAAATTTAAATTTAAATTTTAAATTTAAATATATTCATAATTATTCCTCCCCCCCCCCCCCCGCCACTCAAAAATTAAAGAGGCGAAACTTTTAAGAGACGATGTATTTTCGGTAGTTTACGGGTATACATTTGGAGTGTGGTTTTTTAAGAGGAATAAAAATTTTTTGACCGAGACGCTGCCCGCCAGGGCACCAGCCCGGAGGGCCGAGCTTCGAGGGCGTGCCGAAGGCACGCACGAAAAGCTGGTTAACAAATAACATGACCATAGATTTCCATCAAAAAGAGAAAAGGACTTTAAAAATTCGGCGCAGAAACCCGATACCAGGAGCAAGCGACGCATTAGCCATCCCGGCATTTGCCATATGTTGTTAAGGAAACCTGGTCAAAACCTTAACAAGGATGGTATGACCTCTCTACCTGAGCTAATCTCTACTTGTGAGAACTAAATAAATTTTTTACAATTCTAGGACTTTAGGACTTGACAAAATTTATAATTGATTTAATCATAGGAGGTAGAAGACTATAATCCCAAGTAGTAATAAATAGACAGACTTCCACAAATCAATTCCAGATCCTACAAATGAATGCAAACCTACATATTTTTACACTCTTTCGCGGTCAAATTGGAAAAGTGCCGGACTACTTCATTCCGCCAATACATATATCCCCATGACATAAAGGAACTGGAACTCTCTCCCAGCCTCCATCTTTCCCAGCACCTATAATCTTCAAACCTTCAAAACCGGGTGCATAAGACACCTACGTATCCACCCTCTCACTTAATCAACTTTCCCTTCTCTTCGGTAATGCAAGGGTCTTTCGAGCATCCATAGGAGCCGCATCTTTACTGGCGCAACTCCTTCTTGCATCTCGGTCGCATTAAAAAAATTATTATGAGAATTAACTACCTTTGTAGGAACCGGACTGTATTTAACTTAATACCATTCTTCCCTATATCCTTATAATCTACCATATATAACCATCTGAATCATCCTCATAAGAAAAATTTCACCACTTGTTTCAACACCTATACTTCTAGTCCCAACCCTGGATTGACTAACCCTTTTAACCATATTATCTAAAAAAAAAGAAAAAATATTTTAAAAATAAACAAAATATTTACCTTAACAACGCAGAGATTTCCTTATTCCAGCCTAATTTCAAAATCAACCCTTGCTTTTCCTATCTCTAAATGGAAAGAAGAGTTAACAAACCCCTTCCCCAAAAGAGACAAAAAGAACTAATAAAAACCTATTTTTAATTGCAATTAAGTTAAAAACTTTGTGCATACCGATGCCTTGATGATGGATGCAGAAAATCAAAAAAATCATCTGGATTCAGATATATCCACAATAAATACAGAAAATCTTAGAAAGTTTGCTTAAGTGCCAAAACGTTTGTACTTTCAAAACGAAGAGCTAATGAGATTTATTTATTAATGTATTTATTTATTAAATGATGCTCTGAGGTAGGTGCCTCATAAAGCAGATTCAGCAAGGAATTTGATACAATACATTAAGCAATATAAGTTCAGACAGACAATATAAGTATTTTAACCGAATGTTTTCTACATTTGATTCAATCACGAATCAACTGTAGGGAATTTTTGTCAAATATTGAGTGAAAATAATATTTGAACTTATATATTTCTAACTTGAAATAATGATCTTAAATAAATTTTTTATAATTTTTCTAACTGATATGACAAAGTTAATAGAGTGGCGTGTGTATCACAGTGAATGAAATAAAACTCAAAGAGATTTACAAACTCAATATATTTCGGATTATTAGTCCATACTTTAGTTAATACTATTAACTTGTAAACTCCTGATGATGGACTAATAATCCGAAATATATTGAGTTTGTATAAACCTCTTTGAGTTTTATTTCATTCACTGTGAAACTACACACCCTTTACTCTATTAACTAACATCATGTTTCACCTAAAACCTACACCACTTTCCATAAGTAAAATTGATATGACAAAGAATAATTGACCTATTAATGAGAAGTGTTTTGGCCGCGTTTTATTTGAAAAAGATATTTTATGACGAGACTATTGCGGATTAGGCTATTAAAGTCTGTGGAGTCTTAAATCTGGACCAGGAGAGAAAAAAGATATGATCCACTTAGCTACAATCCAATGTCATTTTGCGTATAGCCCGCTAGACATTCGGATGGATCACCAGTGAACTTGAGATCTCAGATGTTATATATTCAATCTCCCAGTACAGAGCGCTCTACCTATTAGCATGTATGTTAGATGCCTGCCATAAATTAACCGAATGTTTTCTACATTTGATTCAATCACGAATCAACTGTAGGGAATTTTTGTCAAATATTGAGTGAAAATAATATTTGAACTTATATATTTCTATATTATATGTAACTTATATATAATTAAATATAATAAATATAATTATATATAACTTATATATTTCTATATTATATATAAGCGCGGCCAAAAGACTTCTCATTGATAGGTCAATTATTCTTTGTCATATCAGTTAGAAAAATTATAAAAAATATATTTACAGTATTTTAGTTAACAGTCCCCAACTCAAAGGGCAAACCCGAATCAGCACCAGCAAGTAAATCAACTTGTGATACTGTTCTCCAAACCTCCTCCCCCGAGTTTTGAGTAAATAGCGAAAAGATTATGAAGATACTGATGTGTGAATATGTGAAGGTATTGAATTCCACAACCGAACAAAACTGACGACAAAAGATCTGCTGACTAGTGTGATGGGTATATAAGAATGTGGATTAGATTAGGTCGTTTTATCTTCGAAACTTCCAGCTCGAAAATGCAGAAAATCATAAAAATGATCTAAATTCACATATACCCATATATAAATACAGAAAATACTTAAACGATGAACCAGTTAAAGGAGTCAGAAAAGTCCTAGTCTCTCAATGTCTTTTGATTGTGCATCAATGTACTAGTATATTAACTTATATAAACAGTCTTGAATTTTAAAGAAAATTAAAATTTGCGAAACTGAATATGAGATTTTATGGATGACATTTATTATTTGTCAGAAGAGTTGTATTCACCCTCCTCGGTAAATGAAACCGAGTGCCAAAATTTCGTAAACAAAGATTAAATATTTGAATAAAATATTTATTTATTTATGTTTAATGAAATTGATGCAAGAAAAGGCGATATACCATGAAGGTGTAGCTCCTATATAGGCCTGGATTGGCCCTAGGGTTGCCAACCCTCACGCAATCTGTCCCCAAAAAACAGTCTGTTTAAAAGTAAAAACAACATATTTTTTTGTTAGAATTTTGGATTTAAAGTTTTTAATTGTTCAAGTGTAAAAAAGTTCAAGATTCTTGAGCAATTGAGGCCTAAGCCAACAATGTATTGTAGTTAAAATAATAAAAAATATTAAAGGATGTTTCGTCGTGTAGTGGAATTGTCTTTTGACAAAGAGTGATAGAATGAGCCACTGAGGAAGTCGAAATTAATCGACGAAACGTCTGGCCCATTCAATAAAAACTCTGTTTTTAATTTTTGTCCAATTCCCTGCTATTCCTGTTAATTTTAAATTAATGTTCTTTGCTAAGGTTGTTAAATGTAAAGTGATACTGCGATGTAGTATATTTATCAGTTATTTTTTGCTGAAAAAAAATATTTTCAGACAATTTTCTTTTTTGCCTAGCTCCCGGAATTTCTTTCTACAGAGTTGTCAACCCTTATTGGTCCCTCTATCGTGAAAATAAAAAGAAGAGGAAGATATTTTATGGTCTGGGTAGGAGTTGAAGGTATCTGTGGATGCGGTTCTTAAATAACCGAAGGTTATAGGTCGCGGGGAAGACGTTTTCAGAAAACGAGTTTCAGGCACTAGAGGTCATAGGGATAAACGATTTGGCGAAAATATTGGTTCGATCCTTAGGTTGATAGGCATTCAAAAACAACTTACAAATATGACTTTAGGAGGTACTATATTGATTTCAGCTCGTGTGGACAAAAACCATGGTAGTAATTATCGTACAGGGAAAGGGCAGAAACGGTTCTTCGGTGAGCCAGAGAGGGAGTGGTCTCCTATTAGATTAATTGCCTCTAAAGAGATATATATGTAGAGTTGAAATATTATAATAGAAATTTTTAATCTCGCTCATCTGCCAAACAATGTGATGGTCAACTGAAGACCCTTTCAGCCAACACAAGAACCTTTGCATAGGTATTTCATTCTTTTCAGTACACAAAGATCATTGTTTGAATCTTGAGTAAGTGAAGCGTGAATGAGATGGAATTCCACAATCCCCTAAGTGCCTGTTTGAATTCCATCCGTATTGATAATATTTGTCACATAATGTATTTTCCCACTACCTGATTATTCCACATTCCACCTTAAACAATAATGTTTGTCACGTGAAGTTATGTCCCCCTCCACCCTTACGAGACACTTCCGATCTGACCATCAAACGAGCTACACTTGCAATCTGACCATCAGACGGACAAGTCAGACACACGAACACGCATAACGATACACGATAGATTCAGCAACCCCTTTACGAACTCTCTCAACGTTTACGATAATACTATTACGCCTTTATAATTAACGCCCTTCGAATGAAAGTTGTCATTCACCTGTATATAGAATATTATACTTGTTAATAAATATTTTCTCTTATAAGTGAAACTTTTATTTGATAAATCTCCTATCCTAGACAACCAGTTCCATTAAATAAAGAAGAACACGCCTGGGATTAAAGTAATCCGGTGCCACATATATGTCTGATGGCTCACCTTGGTGGACATACCATTGGCACTTGGGTTCAATTTCCAAGGGTGTGAATTCAACCTTTCTGACATTAAATTAAAATCATCCATAAACATCGTATTCAGTAGTAGTCAAACACTTGGGGCGAGAAATCAGACCGGAGAATGAAAAGTAGTAGTTGTGGGTTAAAAAATGAAAATCTTGCTGTAATATTTCTATAATTAATGCATATTGATTGTAATATTTGGAAACATAATTTGAAACAAAACGAATAAACAGACGAATCTCATGTCTATAAGACCAATTAATACTACCCAAACAGATACTAATGTCGGAAACTACAAAAGAACAACTATTAGACCATCTATTGGGGCAGAGACATCTTGTGATTTTATTTAGAAATCAGTAACATTAAAATATAAAGATATCATGAAAGGAGTGTATCTTGGGTGTTGGTAAAAGGTGATTTTGAGAATAAGTTCCAAGGGGGGTGGAGGTCCAAATGAACCTGTGGGTGACATGTTTTTTTAATGTGGTATGTTAAGAAACAAACTGCGTAGGGTGACCAACATGTTCCAATTTGTAAAAAAACACATATTTATTCCATAATAAGGGGCCCACTTCAGAATTTGGGCCTCGGGCCCGAGATTTCATGTGGAGGCCATGGTTCAAGTTAAGCGAAGTTTTGTTCCAATAGTGATCCAATGGCAGCCAACTAACTAACACGTTGGTCCAATTGGATTTGTGATGGATTGGGTTCGGAGCCGCGGCTCGGGTTCACTGACTGTTTGATGAAGCGGTTGTCTTTGGAGCAGCACCGGCGAGGATGCGGAGCAGCTCAGGTGGGCGCGACGGACAACGGAGGGGCGGGGCAAGTTCGCGGATACAGGGGGAGGAGCCTCAGATAACCACGCCCATCAGCTTACCTCCCCTACTTTGCTCGCCTTGATTAAGTCATTAGCCGACAGGCAGCCGCCCGGTCGGCCGGCTTCATTAGCTGATTAGCCCCAAACACTGTTCGAATAAAAACAATTACCAGTGAAAAAAATTGAAGACGATTTCCAGAAGAAAACACATTAAGAAAAAAAACGCCATTTCGGCTATCTATCTATAATACACCCCCCTCCCCATTCGATAGATTCCAAGTAATAATAAATTGAAGGAAAAAGTGAGAAGTCGATAAATGTTTTTCACATATTATAATGATTTCTCATTTTATTTTCATTACCCAATCGTTGATTTTATTTATCAGAAAAGATGTTTTGGCTTCAGCCAAAACCACCAAGAACACACATTTTAGTGAAATAAACTTATCAGAATGCACGACGTTTCGAGTCCTATTTCTGGAGTCGTTTTCAAGTACAAATTGAAATTTTAAATAGACTAGAGCAGTTAATTGAGTTTCAATTTTTTACTTCATCATACAGGATATGGTCAAGTATTGTAATCGTGCATGAAAAAAGTGTTTTTTTCCTTCTTTTTTCGAAATATCTCAAAAACGGCATAAACTATTTTGATTAAAAAAATTGAGCGAAACCATGGCATTTCGCTCTACAAAAAAGCTCTAATAAGTGAACATCGAAAAAATTATATTTTTCGAGATAATAATTGTTTTGTCAAAATGTTTGTCTGTTAGTCTGTGCGTTACCAAATTTTTGTGGACGAGCTAGCTCAGAAACTAGTGGGAATATCGAAACCAAATTTCACACGTAGTTTTGGTGCATTGAGATTAAGAGCTGATTAGATTTTGGTGCATATCGATTCAAAATTAAGGGAGGTGGAGGGGGTTAAAAATTAAAAATCTAGGCCATTTGAACAAACTCAACCAAATTTTGGATATATAATCAGTGGACCCCAGAAGTCTAAAAATGCAAAAAATAACCTCCCAAAATGGGGGGTGGCTGTAGGTAAAAAATGAAAATCCTGGCCATTTACCAAACTCAACCAAATTTTGTATACATAACCAGTGGGACCCCAGAAGTGTAAAAATGCAAAAACTAACCCCCCCCCCTACATGATTATAAATAATTTTAGGGGTTAGGTTGTATGGTAAAGTCAAGTGGATGGGCACATCAGAACACGTCAGCTTATTTTCTTTTTCTTTTGGAGTATGATAAGACTGAATTTTGAGTTATTACATTTTACACGTTGCTCATACTGTCAAAAATGATTATCATTTTAGTCTATTTTCAATTAGAATTTGAAAACGATCTCCAGAAATAGGGGTAGAATTGTTCTGCATTTTGATGAGTTTTATCTCATTAGAATGTGTAATCAAAGTGGTTTTAGCCAAAACATCATTCCTGATAAACAACTCAATCACCAAAGCTTCACATTTTCATTGATTCTATTATTATTAGGAATGGAAATTTTGTATGCATAAAAAATTCGAAGTTGAGATTTTAACATTTTTTTAACTATAGTCTCAAAAAAATAAACTATATATACTATAGATATTTTATATTTGGTATATATGTTGTAGAAAAAACCCGTTTTTTAGTAAGAACGGGTTCTTACTAGAATTAAAACGTGTTTCACTGAATACCTTTGTGGCAACTATAGTTACTGATGTTGGTGGAGTTTGGTTCAAAGATCTAGAATCATCATTTTTGACCTTCCGCCCCATTTTGTGTGTTTATTTTCAAAAATTTTGAAACGAAAATGTCAAAAATTACATCCTATATCAATTTGTTTCTAATTTTTGACATTTTCGTTTAAAATTTTATGAAAATAAACACCCAAAATGAGGTGGAAGATCAAAAATAAACATTCTAGACCTTTGAACCAAACTCAACCAGCATCAGTAAACTCTAGTTGCCACAAAGGCCGTAAAACAAATTACCCAGGATTGTCTTCTAGTGCAAAGTTAAAGGTAATTAAAAATTCAATTTAATCAATTTTCTTTTTAATAAAATTCTTTAAAAAAATCAAACCAATGTGATTTATAGAATGAAAAAAAAAGGACAGTAGTCTTGTAATTTATTTTAAATTTGAGAAATTAATTTTTAACAGTTGATTGTAATTTTTAATTAATATTCATTTATTCTAATTAAAATTTTTTTTTTCATAAGACGACGTTTCAACATTTTATTGAGACTATAAAGTTTTGAAAAATAATTTCTTCAAAGAAACTCGAAAAAAGTTTTCTTTTTGTACCCCTGAATTTTTTGAGAAAGTTGATTTGACCTTTCTCCATCAGTTTTCCAATTTTTTTGAAAATAAATATTTGAATTTCGAAGGATTATACTTATTTTCTAGTAGAGTATTTCATAAATATAGTATAGTAAATCATGAAATTCGTCAAAGAAACTCGTAAAAAGTTTATTTTTGTACCCTTGAATTTTCGAGAGAAAGTTGATTTGACCCTTATCATCAGTTTTCCAATTTTTTTAGAAAATAAATATTTGAATTTCGAAGGGATTATACTTATTTTCTAGTAGAGTATTTTATAAATATAGTATAGGAAATCATAAATTCGTCAAAGAAACTCGTAAAAAGTTTATTTTTGTACCCTTGAATTTTAAGAGAAAGTTGATAAGGGTCCCCCCTTATCATCAGTTTCCTATTTTTTTTTTAGAAAATAAATATTTGAATTTCGAAGGGATTATACTTATTTTCTAGTAGAGTATTTTATAAATATAGTATAGTAAATCATAAATTCGTCAAAAGAAACTCGTAAAAAGTTTATTTTTGTACCCTTGAATTTTAAAGAAAGTTAATAAGGGTCCCCCTTATCATCAGTTTTCCTATTTTTTTTTAGAAAATAAATATTTGAATTTCGAAGGGGTTATACTTATTTTCTAGTAGAGTATTTTATAAATATATAGGAAATCATAAATTCGTCAAAGAAACTCGTAAAAAGTTTATTTTTGTACCCTTGAATTTTAAGAGAGTAAGTTAATAAGGTACCCCTTTATCATCAGTTTTCCTATTTTTTTAGAAAATAAAAAATGTTTTAAGGGTTTTAAAGGTATTCAGTGAAACGCCTTCTTACTAAAAACGGTATTTACTGCAACATATATATAAATGTTTATTTGCATCAAGTAGAGGACAACCTCAATGTTCTATTTATTAATTTTCTTTAAAATATTTCTGATAAAAATGTTCATTTCGAAATTGAATCACCAGAATTTTGAGAAAAAGTGAACATTCCATTTGTGTTACTCCGATTGAACAGTTCAACATTCCTATCATATTCATCATCATTGAGTATACAGTCTCAGAAGACCGGGTTGATGCAACAATCCTGTCTCCACTCGACTCTGTCCCCCGCCAGCTGTCTAACCTCTCTAAATGTCTGCCCATCCCATATCTCCAATTATTTGGTTGAAATATTCTAATCTGGTTCTTCCCCTTCCCCTTTCTCTTCCCACCTTCCCCTCCAAGATATCCCTAAGCAGTCCCCATGTCTCAGTGCTGTGCCCCATCATCTGACCTCTTTCTCTTCTTCAGACTCTTCCACAAGGTTCTTCTTCTCCGATTCTTCCAAGAACTGCTTCATTTGTAATTTTATCCATCCATTTGATATTCATCATTCTTCTGTAGCACCACATTTTCGAGCCTCTAATCTCTTTCTTATCATATTATGTCATTTTAGAAAAAATGTTTTTAAAAAAACATTAAAATCTATTTGAATGAATTGCCTGAAATAATAAATTTGTCTTAGAATAACTGTAGTTAAAGTCAAAAAAATTCCTTGCTAAATAGCCTCAAATAAATGAGCATTCAGAACAAGACAAAATTTTGAATATTAAATTCTATTCGAACATTTGAGTGTTTATAATTTTTATTTTATGAAAACTAGATGGAATTTTTACTTTACCATACAGGGTATGGTTCCTTCTTTTTTTTCGAAATATCTCAAAAACGACTGTAACTATTTTGATTAAAAAAAAATTGAGCAAAATCATGGAATTTCGCTCTACAAAAAGCTCTAATAAGTGAACATCGAAAAAAATTATATTTTTCGAGATAATAATTGTTTTGTCAAAATGTCTGTTAGTCTGTCAGTATGTGCGTTACCAAATGTTTGTGGACGAGCGTAGGTCAAAAACTAGATGTGAATATCGAAACCAAATTTCACACGTAGTTTTAGTCCATTGAGATTAAGAGCTGATTAGATTTTGGTATATATCGACCGAAAATTAAGTGGGGTGGAGGGGGGGGGGGGTTAAAAATTAAAAATCTAAGCCATTTGAGCAAACTCAACCAAATTTTGTATACATAATCAGTGGGATCCCAGAAATCTAAAAATGCAAAAACTAACCTCCAAAAATCGAAGTCTCCCATCTGGTGAATACAGTTATCCAGTTATCAGTCATCAGTTACCAGAGAGGCACCAGTATCGCTTCGAACAACTTGTACATATTTCTTAACTTTTGTAAATAAAAATATTATTAAAGGAAGCTTTGTTTGAGAATTATTTCGCCCCGAAATTTCCCTCCAGCTCACGCAGATCCTTCATATATGTAGGTATATATGTTTATTTGCATCAAGCAGAGGATAACCTCACTGATTTCTCTATATATGAAACAACAACTCATTTGCTACAAAATAAAATATTTTCAAATACCACAGAGTAATCTTAGTTAAATGAAAATTTTCAAGAAAATTGAATAGGTCCCTACTCTAGCTGCCTTTGCCCTTAAAAACCTAGTAAAATTATTATATTTTCGATTCCCCCTCGAATATGTTAATTAACCAATCTATTTCCCATGACAGTTGTTCAATGTATAATTTTCCTCCCCTCGAGTGACAGACATTTTTATATGTAGGGAAAAACACTCAAGAGACAATTATTAGCGCTTCAATAAATAATAATAAAATATTTAATTTCCCTCTCAAGAGCGATTATGACATCTCCTCATCTAGCGGAATAATTAAGTTGGTCTCCTAGGGACAGCACTTGAAAAGGCACTGGACCAGAGGACAGAGAACTCTCCCAGGTGCCTATGGGGGTAATGGATTATGAATAGGGGGGGTGTTCAAAACAGCCCCCATGACCTGGAGATCACCTAGGGGGGGACTAGCTAACAATCGAAAGCGAGATGATTAAAATTCCTAGCCCAGATAGAAAGTTTTCTCTGCGAATTTAACTGCTCGGTTATTAGATTTCAGTGTCCTCTTTGTAAATAGAAGCATAGGTGGGGGTGCGCATCGGACAGAAAAACGAGAAAAAATAATTTTTAAGAAATAAATAAAACCGACTTCAAAAAATTAAATGCAACAAATAAAATACACTAAAAGGTATAAAATAATTATTATCTTATTTAGTTACAACTAAACGACGAAATATTAACATGAAATTACTTTTTGAAGTCGGTGCCAAACATATACCTTTTATGAATCGAACTCGACGGATCTTACTTAGTACGTTTGGCGGCTACGCTCGCTTATAGGTATAGTTTGTTTGGCACCGACTTCAAAAAGTAATTTCATGTTAATATTTCGTCGTTTAGTTGTAACTAAATAAGATAATAATTATTTTATACCTTTTAGTGTATTTTATTTGTTGCATTTAATTTTTTTTGAAGTCGGTTTTATTTTTTTCTTAAAAATTATTTTTATTTTTCTCTTTTTAGTGATTATATCATCAGAACTTGACCAAATTAATATGACACCATCCCTAAGATACTCCCTTTTCAATAAAAAAGAATCATCGAAATCGGTTGATAAACAAAGAAGTTAGGCCTGAACAAACCTAACAAAAAAGGTCTCAATAGCTAATGAAAAAAATGGGACCAATCGGAAGCTAGACTGAACCCAATGCAAATTTTTTTTTTCAAAAATCAGTTCACAATTGGCGGAGATATAAGGTAACATAGACACGAAAAAAAAAATTCAGTCGAATAGAGAACCTCCTCCTTTTTTGAAGTCAGTTAAAAATGATTTGAGTATATTTTGAAAAATTATAAAACGCAAACCTAGGATTTTGAAACTGAAGATGGCGTAATGTTAGCTGGAAACTTGTATTAATTAATAATAATTTTTTTTTAATTATTTATATGAATTGGGTCGAAGAATGTATTAGAAAAAAATTTTAACTATCAAAAATATTGAAATATGTATATGAAATAATTTTTAGAAAATAATTTAAAAGCCCATGACATGGTAGGTACCATATTTCAAGAGGATTGGTTGATAGGTTTAATTCTATGTCAGAAGTGTACATTCCCTGAACCCAAGTGCCAATATCCCGAATAGCAAGTAGTTACTATCTATCAATTTAATGATCATCTATGATCATCTATAGTCAAACCATCAAAATTATTTTTTAAATTATTTCAGATTTTACTTTGAAATTTAAAAAGATAGTTTCGAAATGATCTAAGAAGAAGAGAGTTTTCAATTGCTTGAAATTATTGAAATTACGACGGAAGACCGATTAGTTATATCATAGTCCATCTGATCTTTGAAATACTATGCCTCTGCTGAAAAAAAGAAACCCTATCGTTCGAACATAGCTAGCCCTAAGACAGACCTCTTCAAGATTCTCACCTGTACGAAGCGGATCAGAGCTCATGTCATGTGCCCTCGGTTTCCAGATGAAAGGCATTTTTGAAATGGCCTTTCGAAAAAAATAAAAAAGGAAGCACACACACACACACACACATTGAGGATTCGCTGTTGTTTTTGGTCGACTGTGAGCTCACGAGCTTTCGCATACCCAAATGTTCGTGTAAAATAATAAAAACACTACCATCTGATACCTTTACAATGTCAGCTAGCTCAAGCACCTTAAATTTGCGATCGTTCATAACCAATTTGTGGATTTTTTATGTTTTCTGGAATAACAGCCTCATTTGGGCGTCCACTGCGCTCTGCATCATTTGTGCTGGTACGACCACGTTTAAATTCAGCAATCCACTTCTCTACCATTTATCTCGATGGAGCAGAGTTCGGATAATGTTTATCAAGCCATTGTTTGGTTTCCACTGTATTTTTTTTTCATCAAAAAGCAATGCTTTATTAAAACTCGAAATTCACTTTTTTCCATTTTTTCAATAACAAAAGTTGCTTCACACAAAATGCTATAACTCACGAATCAATAGTCAGATTTATACACGTATCGTTTGAAGGTTAGTACTAAATAAAAATCATATGGAAAAATTCTAGTAACGCCATCTAAGTGTTATCCTATGGACTTTTTGAATGGACGGTTATTTTATAAATAATATATAAAATTTTAGCCATCTATCTTATCGGAAATTTGTATTTAATTTCTGTACAAATATATAATATAATAAAAATATACAATTTCTTTAAAGAATAAAAATTTGTACATATTCTGAATATTTTTCCAATTTTTGGTAGATTTATATATTGTGACATTTGATGTTGATATATGAGGTTGTTTTGTTAATATATCTATAGTATGTTAAATAATTTTTTTGAAAGAATCATTCATAACATCCATTTTTCAGTCAGTGATTAGGTATTCCAGATGGTCTAATATAGCACATCTCACGCATAAACACTTATATAATCATCAGGATTGGTAGGGGACTTGGTTGGGACAAAAGACACTCATCTGTCAGGATTAGAGAAAAGAATAGAGTCAGGCACAGGGTCTGACTGGCTAGCTGTCTGATAGGCAGCCCAGGTTGTTCACTCGAGACGACCAGGCTGCCTGCCTTTTCCAAACGGAATCCCTTCATATACAAATACATATCTAATTATTTTATATACCGGGTGAGTTTTTTATCTTGAGACAGTCTTATGAATAAAAATCGGTTGTCTGTAAAGTCGGTTTACTGACGATAGTTGAACGTGACAACGTCATAAGAAAATACTGATGGAATGGTATTTTCATATGACGTTGTCACGTTCAATATCGTCAGTAAACCAACTTTGACAACCGATTTTTTCATAAAATTCTTCGTTCAGAAAATCATTTTAAATTTACAAAATACTTGAATAAAATTTATTGTTTAAATTTCTACTCGACTGTTAGTAAACTGAATAAAAGTTGTTGTTCAATTAGTTACTTAATTATTTTTGCAAATTTAATTGTAATTTGTTGTAAAAAAGTAATAATTTTGAATAATTTATTATAAGAATAAACTGTGATTAAATTATTGTTCATAAATCTTAAATTTAAAATTTAAAATTTGGAAACATCATTAAAATTTTTGTAACTGTAGCTTTTAAAAAGCCCGCTTTGTCGCTCGTTCCGTGCTCTCGCTTGCACTTCAAGCCTTAAATGGAACGCCTCAGAGCGAGGTAACGCCGCATGAGTCATGTTTTTTCGTGAGCGCAGCCGGCTCCATCGAATTATAAGACGTTGTCACGTCAAAAACAGAGCATTATATGAAATAATGTTTCTAATAAAAGTTTATTTATATCGAGGGGGAAACTAAACTACGCTATTGTTTGTCGACCTAGTACAAGCTTTCAAGGGTATTTCAAGGTCAAGTTCTGTTATTTAAATAGAAACCTATATGTTCTGTACATATTCTGAATCTACTAAAAAAATTGAACATCTTTTATTAGAACTATTTTTTGATGTGACATCAAATAAAAAAATATTAAAATAATTAGATCTCAAAAAAAATCCTAATAATTATTTTTAACAATTATTCAACTTAATTATCATTTAATAATGATCAAATAATTAATTATTAAATAAATAATTATTAAATAGAAAAGTCAGGACAAAAAAGTGTTTATAATGATCTTAAAACTTTATTATACACAAATTTAAGAGATTATTTTATACTTAATAAAATTACTTAAAATTCTTGAGTTTAAAAAAGTTTATTTCTCGTATGAATTGAGTAGATAGTTATATTATATTACCATAATAAATAAGCTGACGTGTTCTGATGTGGCCATCCACTTGACTTTACCGTACAACCTGGCCTCTCACTTATATTTAATATTTAATAAAATTATTGATAATCATGTAAGGGGGGGTTAGTTTTTGCATTTTTAGACTCCTGGGACGCACTGATTATGTATACAAAATTTGGTTGAGTTTGGTAAATGGCTAAGATTTTCATTTTTTGACCACCGCCCCCCCCCATTTTGGGCGGTTAGATTTTGCATTTTTAGACTTCTGGTGGTCCACTGATTATGTGTACAAAATTTGGTTGAGTTTGCTCAAACGACCTAGATTTTTAATTTTTAACCCCCTTCGAACCCCTTAATTTTGGGTCGATATGCACCAAAATCTAATCAGCTCTTAATCTCAATGGACCAAAATTACATGTGAAATTTGGTTTCGATATTCATACTAGTTTTTGAGCTAGCCGTCCACAAATTTGGTAACGCATAGACTAACTAACTAACTAACAGACATTTTGACAAAACAATTATTATCTCGAAAAATATAATTTTTTCGATGTTCACTTATTAGAGCTTTTTTGTAGAGCGAAATGTCATGGTTTCGCTCACTTTTTTTAATCAAAATAGTTTGTGCCGTTTTTGAGATATTTTAAAAAAAAGAAGTGAAAAAACACTTTTTTCACGCACGATTACAATACTTGACCATACCCTGTATGGTAAAGTAAAATGGAACATTTTTGTGTTGAAGAAAGAATTAAAATGGTCTTAATTTATGCGGTGAATGTGGAAGAGTGTTAGGATCTGCTATTGAAATGGATAGCGAAGGTTTATTTTGATTGGAATACACCCTCATAAGCTTCATTTTATCATGTTGTAAATCTGTTAAAAAACAAAAGAAACTGGGACTGGAATTCATCACCAGAAAACTTGCGACAACACTCTGGAATGTCTCAGAACAGTGTCCCAAAATTATTAAATTATTATTATTATTAAATATTTATTTAAGACTCTCTCAAGATAAAAAAACTCACCTGGTATATTAAGGTAGTTGTTTCACCATATGGGTTTTCTTAGGATTTTTAAATTTAGATAGTTTATTATTTAAATACTTCTTCATCGATTGGTGTCAAAACGAAATTTATGAACAATATAGTTCCGAAGATATTAAATTCCAAAGATAGAGTATTTCAGACTCTTATACTACTACTATGGGATATCGGAAAGTTTACATACATATTTAATTGAGAAACTCTTCTTATCATTGTTATAAAAAACTAAACCAACATTAAACAATAACTAATACAAAGAGAAACAAGAGTTTGTACTCTGCTTGATGCAAATAAACATACACACATATATATATCGAGATGATATATCTGTACATATATTATTTATTTGTTTGAGACTATAGTTTCGAAGACTTGGTCTTCATCATCAGTCTTTCCTGACTATAAGTTCCTAGCCGAACAGCAGTGATCGAAGGAACACTGCTTTCAATATCCATATGATGTTGACTCCGTGAAAAACATTTATAATTGAAGAAAGACTGATGATGAAGACCAAGTATTCGAAGACTATAATCTCAAACAAATAAATAATAGTATATACAGATATATCATCTCAAATATATATATATATATGTATATGTTAATTCGCATCAAGCAGAGGACAACTCTTGTTTCCTTTTGAATCAACAACTCTGCTACTCTCGGCAAACAAAAACTTTTCAATTAAATAACTAATACATTTTTTAAGGAAATTTTAATTCATAGTTACAACACAGTTTCTAAGATAATAATGAATAAATAATTAAAAATGAATAATGAAAAAATTACACTAAAAACAAGCTGGCAACAACGCATGTATTTAATCTAAAAAGTGGGTTAACTTTAGTAATTTTTTCGCTTCAGCTGTAGGGTGAACCGCGATCCTAAAATCGTATACATCTACTTTTACTCCCACTTTCATTTCCAAGTAGAAGACAATAGAAAACAATCTATTATCTAATGAATTACAAAATATTTCCAAATAATTCCAAAGACGGTGTACACCTAATTCCAATCGCGGTTCACCCCTCGGCTTCAGCCATTGTCGCAAAAGCTTTCAATCGCTTATTTTGAACTTTTTGTTTTATAAATCTTTCTTTATAATGTACTTTATCTAACATTTCTATGATAAAATATATACAAGCTCGCACAATGTTGCCAGATTTGTCAAACTAGCACGGGATTGGCTAGTAGTGGTACATAAACAGCAAAAAATTTGGGCTTATGAATTATGAATCCTTATTGTCTGTTCCATATACTGTAGCATTAACTTTTTGCTAGTATTGTCGCGAAACAACTACTTTAAATGAGCGATTCTTATATGTATTTATGCAAAATAGGTTTCTCGAAAACAGCTTAATACTTTCCATGAAAATCACGGATTAGGAGATTTTTGGGATCAAAAAATCGATCTAACAGAGTCCTGTCTTTGGGTAACTTTCATTTGATAGATTTTTTATTAATTAAACTAATTATTGTCAGGTGGTTGTGTCAAAAAACACTTATAATTATTTTTTTCCAATTTCCTTTTATTAATTAATTGTTTTTATTTAAGTTAAAACCCCACTATAGTTCATTATACATTGAGAATTGATGGAAGGCAGTCCAAGGATAATGGAAAAAATTCTCTCAAATAAAATAGATAGTCATTTTTTTCATAAAGAGAAACAAAGAGGTTGTCCTCTGCTTGATGCAAATAAACATACACACATACATTATATATCGAAATTATATATCTGTAAATATATTATTTATTTGTTTTTGAGACTTTAGTTTCTAAGACATGGCCTTCTAACATCAGTCTTTTTTTGCTTGATCATACAGGGTATGGTCAAGTAGTGTAATCATGCATGAAAAAAGTGGTTTTTTCCATCTTTTTTCGAAATATCTCAAAAACGGCTGAAACTATTTTGATTATAAAAATTGAGCGAAACCATCGCATTTCGCTCTGCAAAAAAGCTCTTATAAGTAAACATCGAAAAAATTATATTTTTCGAGATAATAATTGTTTTGTCAAAATGTCTGTTAGTCTGTCTGGTTGTCTGTGCGTTACCAAATTTTTCTGGACGATCTAGCTCAAAAACTAGTGTGAATATCAAAACCAAATTTCATACGTAGTTTTGGTCCATTGATTTTTCCGTTTATTGGGCCACGCAGGTTGGGGCCTCCACTAACAAGAAATATTTACATAGTCGGGTGAATTTAATTATAGGAGTATTTACATAATTATAGGAATATTCACATATTAAGAGCTGATTAGATTTTGGTGCATATCGACTCAAAATTGGGGGGTGGAGGGGGTGTTAAAAATTAAAAATCTAGGCCATTTGAGAAAACTCAACCAAATTTTGTATACATAATCAGTGGACTCCCAGAACTATAAAAATGCAAAAACTAACCGCCAAAATGGGGCGGGGGAGAAGTAGGGTCAAAAAATGAAAATCTATGGCCATTTACCAAACTCAACCAAATTTTGTATACCCATAATCAGTGAGACACCAAGAAGTCTAAAAAATGCAAAAACTAACCCCCCTCCCTATACATGATTATAAATAAATTTTAGGGGCCAGGTTGTATGGTAAAGTCAAGTGGATGGCCACATCAGAACACGTCAGCTTATTAATTATAAATATTATTTTTCATGGGGTCAATATCGTATGGATATTGAAAATTTTCGATCTTTAATTAGCTATTCGCCCGACGCTTTCTCATGTACGAGGTATTATATTAAGTCCCTATTAATAACATCACTAAAATGAGAAAAATAAAAATAATTTTTATAAAATAAATAAAACCGACATCAAAAAAATAAAATGCAAAACAAATACATTAAAATAGAATGCACTAAAAGTTGTAAAATTATTATCTAATTTAGTTACAAATAAACGACGAAATATTAACATGGAAATCACTTTTTGAAGTCGGTGCTAAACAAACTATATAAGCGAGCCTACCCGCCAAACGTACTAAGTAAGATCCGTCGAGTTCGATTCATAAAATGTATATGTTTTGGCACCGACTTCAAAAAGGGATTTCATTTTAATATTTCGACGTTTGGTTGTAACTAAATTAGATAATTATTTTATACCTTTTAGTGCAGCGGTCGGGGAACTTTTTTAACCATTACCCCAAAATATTTTTACGTAAGTCGATATTACCCCCCCCCCCCCCATTCTGTAAATTTTAAATAAACATTATTTATTGAATTAATTTACATTTACATTTTTATAAAAAAAGTTACATGAAAATAGTAAGTATATAATAGACAAACAAAATAAAATTCTTAAATTGGAACAAACTTCAAAATTTCTTGAGGATCTTTAAATTTTCAAATTATTATCCGTTATTTCCAATATTTCTATAAAAAAACATTTTTTCTTTTGAAAAGTATATTGGTTCTCGAAATGAAATAAAATTGTTGCATAGTTTCAAGGGGCAATTAAAATGAATGACTTTCCAGAAAGGGTGCGGATAGAAGGTTTGAAGTCCTTGCCTGGTATATCTTTCAGTTCAAGCATGTCAAAGTCAAGGCCAGACGAGTTTTAGACGAATAAAATTTGTTCTCGCTGAGAAACTATTAGAATAGAAATATTACCAAAAAGGAACAAATAAAGATGATTCGAGAATCTTTGGACTAATCCATTTCTAAGAACTCTCAATGTATACGGTCGGAAATAACTAAGAGTGCTATAAACAAGTAATAGCTTGCTTATAGCAATAGAATTAGGAGAAATTGAAGATTTTCTTATAGGACAGGCGGATTCATTGTGCAAGTTTAAGTCACTAAATTTAATTTCTGACACCTACGCCCACTCACGCAAAGTAGTATCCGTTTGAGGCGAAGGTTCTTAAAAAATGTAATGTTTTTGAAAAATAAGGTAAATGATCCTGTATTCAATGAAATTTGGGAAAAAAAAGGGATACTTTCCCTGGTTGAAAAGTCACCAACCGCCATTGATAGATACATTTTTACCTTTATCAATAGTATAGCGTGGCGAAACTCTATGGAATAAAGTATTGTTGTGGGTCAGTCGTTAAACGGAACTTCAAAGAGTCATAAAGAAAAAAGCAGGACCCCATGTTCTCAATCAAAGTGAAAAATTCGTAGTATTCATTTGGGATGAATTTTAGGAACTGATAATATTACACAGTACAATTAACTATTAATTGATTTAAAATAAATAAACTAATTAATTCATAATGTGAATTTGAAAAAACACCTGTTGATTTGTTCATTCTTTTGTTATAACAACATCTTAAAATATCAATATAAAATCAAAAGAAAATAAGCTGACGTGTTCTGATGTGGCCATCCACTTGACTTTACCATACAACCTGGCCTCTCTCCTTATATTTGATATTTAATAAAATTATTTATAATCATGTAGGGGAGGGGGGTTAATTTTTGCATTTTTAGACTTCTGGGGTCCCACTGATTATGTATACAAAATTTAGTTGAGTTTGCTCAAGTGGCCAAGATTTATAATTTTTAACCCCCCACCGCCCAAGGGCGAATCCAGGGCGGGGGCGGCAGAGGGCGACCGCCCCCCATAGAGGCCCGCGCCTGGCAAAAAAATTTGTAAAAAAAAAACATTTATTTTTTTTAAAAATTTTAAAATTGAAAATAAAGTTCTATGTGTGTGTGTGTGTGGGGCGTCTCTGCCCCCCCCCCCACTCCTCGGTCGCGACACACTTTCGAGATAAAGTAGATCTTATATACATCGGGCACCTTATTACCACTGATTATGTATACAAAATTTGGTCGAGTTTGCTCAAACGACCTAGATTTTTAATTTTTAACCCCCCCTCGAACCCCCTTAATTTTGGGTCGATATGCACCAAAATCTAATCAGCTCTTAATCTCAATGGACCAAAACTACGTGTGAAATTTGGTTTCGATATTCAGACTAGTTTTTGAGCTAGCTCGTCTACAAAAATTTGGTAACGCACAGACAGACTAACAGACATTTTGACAAAACAATTATTATCTCGAAAAATATAATTTTTTCAATGTTCACTTATTAGAGATTTTTTGTAGAGTGAAATGGCATCGGTTTCGCTCAATTTTTTTTAATCAAAATAGCAGCTAGTCATCAATAAAATCGGTTCGATAGTAATAGTTGGGAAAAATTAAATTAAAAACAGAAAGAAACACCAATTTTAATAAAAGCATGAGTAAATATATTGTAGAATATATTTAATTGATCTATTTACGAGTATAAAGAGAATTTTAAATAGAAAAAGCGAGCCCATTGCCATCTCTAGAAGGGAAAAGTAAGTCGATACAAAGACACAACGCGGACATTTTAAATTATAAAAGTTTGATCTAATACAAAATATATCTTTCTTTCAGTTTTAGAGAATTTTGTTATGAATGTTTTTAGAATGAATAAGTAGAATTTTTGAATGTTTTTCTAGGGTGGATAGAATTATAGGAAAATTCAGGGGTCAGATTCTATTTGTGGCCTTAATGGAAAGAATGTCTTTTTAAATTTTTTTTTTATAATTTGACCTTAAAATATGTATAGGTATGTTTGAAAATCACATATTTTAGATAAATGAGTATTTAGAGCAGGGAAATAGTTCATATTCCGCGAGAATTTGTCATGATGCTCAAATTTGATTAATCATAAGTTTCCTATATTAGATTCAATCGCGAATCGAATCCAGGTGATTTTTGTCAGATATTAAGTAATAATAATATCTGAATTTATATATTTCTGTTTAAGAAATAATGAATTTAAATAGTTTTCTAATTAACATATTAAAGAACTAGCTGCAAGGTCCGCCTTCGGCGGCCCTCTTGCTAGCCGGGGAGAACGCCCCCTGGATCCCCAGCCCTCGAACCCCACCCTCACCCCCACTCCCACCCACCACACCCCCGAAACCCACCCAGCACCCCCACCCCCCGCACCATGCCCAACCCCCGCCCCCACACCACCACCCCAACACTCCATTCCGCACCCTAACCCACTAACCCCCCTCGCCCCAATCCCCGCCCCCAAAACCCCTCCAGCACCCCCACCCCCGCACCATGCACCCGTTCCCAACCCCCGCCTCCACACCACCACCCGCACCCCACCCACCTCGGGACCCCGGACCCCACCCCGCGCCCTCCAACCCTGCGCACCACACCCCCGCCTAGCTCCCTGGACCTCACCCCCCTATGCCCCCTGGACTCCACCCCGCACCACCCCTGCACCCCCACCCTACTCCGCCTCACTCCTCACCCCACCCCCATTCCACCCCCACACCCAGTTTTTGCATTTCTAGCCTTCTAGTGACCCACAGATTATGTATACAAAATTTGGTTGAGTTTGTTCCAAAGGCAAGAATTTACATTTTTTCACCCTCCCCCCCTTTTTGGGAGGTTTTTTGGGGAAATTTTTTTAAACAAAAGTTGTCAGAAATCACATCCCCTACAACTTTGTTTATTATAAAATTTGCTGTAGGATTAATAGTTTAGGAGTTATTTGATAATTTTCATTCGTGCGCCCCCCAAACCCCCTTCTGGGGTCAAAATATCAAAACGTTATATAGCTAAAAACGTAAGTTAGAGGACATCTGATGTAAATATGAAATTTCATAATAATCCCTTCACCCGTTTTTACGTTAATCGTGAGTAACTTTTTGCGGAAACCACTGAAACAGACATACATACAGACATTCATACAGACAGGAATTTTGTTGAGGATCATTAATTAATATATCAAAGAGAGTTATTTTTGACCGCGTTTATTAAACAAGATATATATAGTTTTTAAGGAATTTGGTGTTGGTACTTGGTGAAACATTTTTTAAAATTATTGGATAAAAAAATACTTTGTAGGTTTCACATTAAGATTTTTTATATTATAAAAATAAAACGAATTTGGGTCAATCCATTTCAAATCACCCAGGTGATGTTGCTCATGATTTTATATTTTCCTGATTTTTTTATCATGAGTTCCCTATAGGTAGACAGTCACAAAACAGTACTTGAAAAAAATTTATATGCCATAGTTTTTTTTTGGCAGCCATTTTAAAATGGTGGTTGGGCATATTTTAATGAAAAACGTGGTTTGCGGAAAGTTTAATTGCCAAGCTATTTTTAAAGATAGCAGAATAATTCAAAAACCAGTGTATTCAGCATGAAATGAACTTCAGGTATACATTATTTTAATTTTTCTATCATGAAAGAGAATCAGTCAAACTATTCCTGTAAAAACTCGGAAAAAATGTATAAATCGTTACTTTTTAAATCCATAAATTTTTATGAAGAAAAAGAGACTCACTAATAATAAGTTATTTCTGTGTTGTATACTTATATAACTACCTGCAGTATAAGTTGTAGTTCTGGGAATGCACTCGTTTTTTTTCTAGAGCTTTTCAAAAATGACCGAAACCCTTTAAATGTCAATTTTCACAGGTCAATATCTGAAAAGGGAGTTAATGAAAAAAATTGAAAATTTTACAAAATGTTCTTTATACAAATAGGAATATCTCACAAAAAAATTATGATGGAGACTCAACTACATTTAGAGTAATAGTGCAGTGAATTTCAGTAAAAACGCTACCCTGCTACACGCTCATGCAGTGTCAAGCTAGCAAATAAGGGCTTGAAATTATTACAATTGACATTGGTCGAATGATGATTAAATCATACATACTATAAATGAACAAATATTTCTTAATTTAAATAACAATGGGCAGTGATAACAATAGGAGTTCTAATTCTTATAACTTGATTTTCCGATACATTTGTTGTACTACACTTGCCTACAGAATACACACAATCAGAGGCGTAGCAACGGGGGGGGGGGGTCAGAACCCCCCCCAAAGCAGGGCTCATGGGATGAGTAACGACAACGACAAACCGTTTCTTTTTTAAATTAATGAAAATGATGAGACAAGGAGTTACACCAAAAAGGTGCATCACCTAAAGGCCTGGGGTTAAAACAAATAGGTACTTCAAGAAATTAAAAAAAAAGAACATAAATCTTGATTAAATATATGAAATATATTTAATTACGGCTGGTTTGCCATAAGAACCGTATCTGCCCTTTCCCTGTATTGCAGATACTATCATGGTGTCTGTTCAGTCGAGCTGAAATCAATTATCCCCCTTAAAGCCCTCTTTACGAGAAACAGGCGGTTTTCCAACGGTCAGCACCCCTTCGCTGTCAAATTGAATAAAAATCGTCAAACACTTTCGCCAACACTTTTATCCCTATGACCTCCAGAGACTGGAACTCGCTCCTAGCCACCGTCTTCCCCGCGACATAACCCTCAGCTGTTTAAGACCCGTATCCACAGATACTTTCGACCCCTACCCAGCCCATAAAATACTCTTTTCTTCTTCTTTTCACGATGGAGGGGCCAACCCAGGCCTTTTAGGGGATGCACATTTTTGGTGTAACTCCTTCTCTCATCATTTTCGGTAATAAAAAAAAAGAAACGGTTTGTCGTTGTCGTTACTCATCTCATGAGCCCTTCCTTGGGGGTTTCAGACACAAAAAAATGTTCATGCACGATTACAATACTTGACCATACCCTGTATAGTAAAGTAAAAATGGAAAAAAGATCAAATTAAATCCATCCCTGATTTGATTCACTCTGAAGAGAAAGCGAAAAATTAAAAAGTTCCGATTTGAATTAGTGGAGACGCCTGTTCATAGGCAACCGGGCGAACTAAAAATGAAAGAAAGAGAGATTTATATACAGGGTGTCCCAAAAGTCAAGGATCAAAAGTAAACACGAGATAGGTGAGTTCAAGATTGTCAAAATAAAAAAAATAGATCTGTGTCGTAGGACACCGGATAGGAACGAAGTTCCTTATTATAAAAATATTAATTTTAAGTTCTATTCTAGGTATAAAGAAAAATAATTATTCGGGTATACATTTTTTATTATGATTTTTTTATCGATAAAAAGCAAAGAAACTACTTTATAAAATTATCTTAACACCTTTATTTTATTTACAATGATTTATAAAAATATATAATATATAATAATAATAATATACAAAAAGAAACAGGTATTTATATGAATAATAATAATTAAGCCTAATTATGTTCTATCATAGAAACTATAGCTTTATGGTAACTAAAATAAGATATATATATTTGTGATTCGATTTTTGCCAAATATCTCGAGAAAACAGCATCGATAGTAGTATTGTCTCTCGTAGTGGATTCATCTTCATTATTGTTCATATTTAAATCAAATGTATTTTTCAGAAAAGTTTTAAATGACTCTGATTGCTTATCTTTGAAGTTAATATTGAAGTCACCTGCCAAAATTAGTGGAAGTTGGTCATAATTGGTACCATACTCTTCAAGTAATGCTGTAGATGCTGCAGAATACTCCAACAGTGATCGATGTATGAATCCTTGTATGTCTATTAACTTCTGTTTCTGTGCAATGTAAACGACTACCATTACGATTTCAACGCCGTTTTCCATCTTGCAAATAGCAGAACAAATATCTCCAACAGGTGAATGTCTAAAACCAAAGTCATTAGCATTTCTCATTATTATGTCCATATTTGGTGAAACAATATTAACAGTGTCGTCATTCGATTGGTAAATCGCAACTCCACCTGATCGAACATTACCTCTTTTATAATGGACGATACAATTAAAATTCGGTATTTCATATAGCTGATCATTGTCCATATTTGTCTCAGATAGTAATAAAATGTTTGTTTTTTGAGTAACTGAATCAGTTAAATCCAAGCGATGACTCTTTAAACTTTGAACGTTAAATGTTAAAGTTGAAACACCTTTTTTATTACTAATGAAATCTACGATTGTTCTTGCTCTTGTATGTAAAGAATTTAATGATAACCTTTTGAATTCTGTAAGTAACCTTTCCGTCGATCTAGCTTGCACTCGATTATGATAAAACTTAAACTTAGTTTCATCGTCATAGGGTGTTACTATGTACAAACCTTCGATGCTTGATACTCGGGAAAGTGCTACATATACAAGCTCTTGTAAATGAGTTTTACTATACTCGTAAACGATTTCATCGTAGGTTCCACCCTGAGACTTATGTATAGTCATAGCACAAGCGGCCATTAAAGGAAAGTGCTTCCGTTTGGCGACAACCTTTTTATCAGACGTCAATGAAATACTTGATGTTCGTAAATCAATGGGTACAGCTAGTTCACTGACTCCGTTTAGTACTCTTAAATGACCAGCTTTTGCTCTTCTTTTTCTTCCAATTTTGTCTGAACCGCTAAATTCCAGCCATGCTCGACAAACGATGTTATGTTCATCAAAATCAAGATGTACTAATTTGCCAACTGTGCCATTGCATAATCCATCAGTTACATCGATGTTCGTTGTAATGATATAATACGTTATTAATTACAAAAGTAATTTCATAAGGCAAACCACCAGTATCAATGACAGACATTTTATGTAGTTTGACTCTAAAATTAGCCTCTTGTTCATGAGTTTTCGATCCAGTAATCACATCACTAGCTATAGAGATAGTTTTATTTTCAAATTGTTGTAAAACATATTTGTTATAGGCGTCGACACTTTTGTTTTGAAAAATATATAAATAGAAGCAGAGAGGTAGAGGAGGGTAATGAAATACTAACCTGCTGAATCGAAAGATGTTCGAGAAATGGAATTCACTGAAAGCTTCTCGCCGAGAGTAAAATTCTCAGGGATTCCCGACCACAGCACAAGCCAGAGGCCCCGCCTCCAGAGTGGCGACCTGAGTGGATGCGCGCGCATGAGCATTGGCACGCTTTTTTTTAACGTTACGGACGTTTTTCACCGGCTAGGTACCCCTCCGAGGCGTCCCATAAGGAACTTCGTTCCAAAAAATTTCCCTGTTTCCTTCATTGATCCTTTGAAACCCTGAAGAGGGAGGGAACAAACCTCCGAAACGTTGATTTTAAAGAAAAGGGGGAAAAAGAATGAAATACATCTTATTTAGAAATGTAATACTTTTTTCTTCACTATCCTTGGGCTGCCTTCCATTACTTTTCAATTACAAAATTAACAATAAAATAGCTGATTGAGTGACATTTGCGAAACAAGAAAATAAATAAATAAAAAACAATTAGAAATATACAGAGTGCCTCCAGTGAGGCTTATTAGTATGATAGTTCGACTCTGAATTGCATCCAATGTGGTATGAAAATGCTTGGAGACTCCTCTCCACAGATGCGAGCCATAATCGAGACAGGGGCGAATTTGAACCTTGTATCAGGTAGGAAGCTGGCATTAAAAAAAATATATCATACCTAAAGTAAATACATGTATAAAGAGAAACAAAGAGGTTGTCCTCTGCTTGATGCAAATAAACATACACACATATACCACATATCAAAAATATACATATGTATATAATTATTTATTTGTTTGAGACTATAGTTTCGAAGGCTTGGCCTTCATCATCAGTCTTTTTTAATTATAAATATTATTTTTCATGGGGTCAGTATCGTGTGGATATTGAACATTTTTTTGCTCTTTACTTAGTCGAAAGTCAGTTAGAACTGGCAAAAAAGAAATTCAATATCCACGCAATACTGACCCCATGAAAAATAATATTTATAATTAAAAAGACTGATGATGAAGGCCAAGTCTTCGAAGCTATAGTCTCAAACAAATAAATAATATATATACACATATATATTTTCGATATACGGTATATGTATGTATGTTTATTTGCACCAAGCAGAGGACAACCTCTTTGTTTACCTTTATGAATCAACAACTCTGCTTCTCTCGGCAAAATAAAAACTTTTCAAGTAAATACATTTCCTGAGATTTAATTCCAATATTTTAATTTGTAAATATAAAATAATTATAAAGCAAAGTAAAAAATTCACCTTTAAGACATTTATATTTACATTTCTAATTGAGATTAATATAAATATGAAAATCTACATTCATTCACATTGACTTTTAATTTTATAATTAATTAAAATATTATAAAAAGAGACACAAAAAAAAGTTTTTAAAGCTTTAGATGTTTTTTTTTTTTGGAATTTAAATCAGGCGACGGTGTCTAATTTGTGTTTGAAATTTCTATAGAAAGAGTTATTAAGAAATCCTCTAACAGGATATGAAATGAATATTCTCTTTATTAATTTCCTTTTGGAAATTTCATTAATTCATTAAAGTGAGTGTATAATGTATTAAAAGGCAAACAAACAATATTTTTAATGGAAAATGTGTTAATTGGAGATGAGAACTAAGAATAGACAGCACTCAATGCTGGAGACTTCTTACTAGTAGGTGAATGTTGCAGCCATCAAGGGGCAGAGAAGACCTTTTCTTCTTCTCTTTTGTACCGGGGCAAAAAAAAGCTTTTTTCTTTGCATGAGGGGATATTGCTCTCTTTCATTTCTATCTCTTTTAGTAATTTTTTCTTTCCTCCCTTTAATAGGGCCGCAAATCTGGGGGGAATGTGAATGGCAACTAAAGAATCCGAATATCAGTATGAAATTGAATTTTAAGGTTTCTTTAGATAACATTGTCGACAAAATGTAAACGAAGATTTTCAGAAGAAAATCTACAAATTGCGCGATGATTCGCAAGCTATTTTCTGATTTTTTACAACATCTCAGAGTTTTGAGATGTTTTTGCTCTAAATCAGCGGGTTTCAAATTATAGTACACTAGTGGTAAGTATAAAATTCCCAGATGGTACTCGTAATTATATATTTAAAAATTATTTAATAAGTTAATTTTAAAGAGTTAGGTGAAACATTTTTAATAAATAATTTTTAAGAAAAAAATAAAACCGACTTCAAAAAAATTAAATGCAACAAATAAAATACACTAAAAGGTATAAAATAATTATTATCTTATTTAGTTACAATTAAACTACTAAATATTAACATGTCATTACTTTTTGAAGTCGGTGCCAAACATATACCTTTTATGAATCGCTCTCGACGGATCTTACTTAGTACGTTTGGCGAGTACGCTCGCTTATAGGTATAGTTTGTTTGGCACCGACATCAAAAAGTAATTTCATGTTAATATTTCGTCGTTTAGTTGTAACTAAATAAGATAATAATTATTTTATACCTTTTAGTGTATTTTATTTGTTGCATTTAATTTTTTGAAGTCGGTTTTATTTTTTCTTAAAATTATTTTTATTTTTATTTTTTTAGTGATGTTATTAATAGTGACTTAATATATATTTTTTTATAAAAGATTTTATTTATTATAATTTCGATTATTTGGTAATAAGAATTGGAGATTTACGTTATTTCGTCGTTGATCATATCATCAGAACTTGACCAAATTAATATGGCGCCATCCCTAAGATACCCCCTTTCCAATAAAAAAAGAATCATCGAAATCGGTTCATAAAGAAAGAATGCCTGAACAAACCTAACAAAAACGGTCTAATAGCAATAAAAAAAAAATGGGACCAATCGGAAGCTAGACTGAACCCATTGCAAATTTTTTTTTCAAAATCGGTTCACAATTGTCGGAGATATGAGATAACATAGACACAAAAAAAAATTCAGTCGAATATAGAACCTCCTCCTTTATTGAAGTCGGTTAAAAAGTAAGTAAAATTTCAAGGTAGGTTTCACAAAATGAAACAAATATATATCGAGATAAAAGTTAAAACATATATTTGTTTTATTTTGTTAAACCTACCCTGAATTGAGTGGATATTGATGAGGCAGTCCAAAAAAAGAAGAAGATAATTTATACTATCTTTTTATCCAGAAACTGACGTTTCGGAGGCTATTTCCTCCTTCTTCAGTGTTTTGAAACCTTTTGGACTGCCTCATCAATATCCACTCAATTCACGGGGGCACGAGGGGGTGCATGGTTGGTGGAGTGGGTTGGTCGAGTTCAGGTGAGGGTCCAGTAGCGTAGTGGGGTGGCACGGGGATGGGGTCCGAGATGGGTGGGGTGCAAGATGGAGTGGGGGTGGTGGTTTAAGGGCGGGGGTTGGGCACGGGTGCATGGTGCGGGGTGTGGTGGTGCTGGGTGGGTTTCGGGGGGTGTGGTGGGTGGGTGTGATGTGAGGCTGGGGTTCGTGGGTTGGAGGTCCGAGGTGGGTGGGGTGCGGGATGGAGTGTTGGGGTGGTAGTGTGGGGGCGGGGTTGGGCACGGGTGCATGGTGCGGGGTGGGTTTCGGGGTGTGTGGTGGGTGGGAGTGTGGTGTGAGGGTGGGGTTCGTGTGTTGGGAGTCCGAGGTGGGTGGGGTGCGGAATGGAGTGTTGGGGTGGTGGTGTGGGGGCGGGGTTGGGCACTGGTGCATGGTGCGGGGGTGGGGGTGAGGTTGGGGTTCGTGGGGGAGGCGGAGGGGGGGCACGGGTGCGTTGGGTAGGGGTGCTGGGTGGGTTTGGGGGGGGGGTGGAGTGTGGGGTTCGTGGGTTGGGAGTCTAGGGGGCGTGCCCCGGCTAGCAAGAGGGCCGCCTTCGGCGGCTCTTGCAGCTAGTTAACTTTATTTTTTGATTATCAAAATAATATCAAAAGAATTAGTAAATATCTGCGGCCCGAGACAATTTTATTTCTTCATATGTGGCCAAAAAGTTGGACACTCCTGGTTTAGATCATAAACAGCTCAAAACCCTGACCTGTTATAAAAAATCCCAAAACACCATTAGAATCAGCGTATAAAGCTCTACGAGTATCCATAGTTAGATTTACGGATACAGGTGAATCTTGGCTCTATGAAATTTAATCTAATTAATGAGCTTTTTACGATGATAATATTTCCCTAGTGGATAAAAAATTTAATCCCCTTTCTAAAATAACCGTCCTATAAAATTTTTACTAAGAGTTTTTATTAATCCATATAACTTTTAAATTTAATATAGATTATAAATCTTACAAAAAATAAAACACAGCAATGTTTCGACTTGAGTTTTTGTTAAGTTAATTCATTTAGCCCGCGTCTGTTCCAATTTTACTTCATGCAAGATAACCATTTTCGACTGTTGATATGATATTGAAGTCTCGGTTATTTTTTTGTTCCTTTTTTTAAGACAATGACCGATAAGGATCTCTCGATTTCCTTGGCTTCTCCCTTTTCTTTTGTCTCTTCTTTCTGGAGTTAAGTGGTATCAGGAAGAGGCTTGATAAGCCAGCTTGCTCAGTTAAATGGATCGAATCTGAAAGTCCTTGACAGTTATTTGATCTGGACAGTCCGTCCATCTTAGACGTCTCCGATCTTTTGATTTAGGGATCTCGCACATTCCAGCCACCCCTTCTCGGCAACTCAATCTCGATCGGGTTATTTACCAAGAACCCTTATCCGAAATTACCCTTATAAAATACATATATACTTGTACAACTAAATAAAAAATGATTCTGGTTAATTTAAAGCTAAATGTTGTCCATGTGAATTTCATTTAAAATAATTTAAAATAATTTTTAAAGAGTTTTTAACGAGTTTTTAGTGTCGGTTCTAGGGGAAACATTTTAAATAAGGATATACCACTCGAATCCATAATAAGTATTAATTAAAACAGGAATAGCAGGGAATTGGACAATAAATAAGAAACAGAGTTTTTATTAAATGGGCCAGACGTTACGTCGATTTATTTCGACTTCCTCAGTCGCCCATTTTATCATTTATTGTAAAAAGTCAATTCCATTATGCGACAAAACACCAAATACACAAATGGACCACTGAGGAAGTCGAAATAAATCGACGAAACGTCTGGCCCATTTAATAAAAACTCTTTATTTATTGTCCAATTACTTGCTATTCCTGTTTTAATTTTAAATAAGAGTTAATTCAAATACTAGATTTTTTTATTATTTATGTCAACAAATCGCATTTAGCATATCAGTAAAGTGTTGGTAGGGTTAGTGAGGGAGCCGAGTTTTAGCCGGTAGAAATTATATATGCTAGCCAGTATCGAACCCCGGCCACCCCTGAACATTGTCATTATGCTGAAGCGGGGCCAGCGCGTTAGCCAGCTCGGCCAGCCCTACTTCCCAAAATACTAGATAAGTTTCTCGTATTATAAATAAAACAAAAAAGTATATTTTATAAATTTTATGTCGATATATATTAGGGGCCGTCCATAAATTACGTCCCACGAATTTGAAGATTTGTAGATCTCCTTTCCCTGTGTGACATTCTGTCACATTTTCATTGAGCACCCCTGTATTTTGACGTCACACTATCACTTTTATACCCTATAATTAAACTCAGCAAAAGTGATATAATATATTTTAAGTTGAATTTTATTTTTATTCTTATTATTTAACACAATATTCACTAGTACTATTCCTATTATATTCTTCAGGGAATGAATCCTTAATTATAAGAAAAAGGGTTTATTTATTTAAAAAATCAAGTGTTTTTGCTAAAAATAAATCAATTTTTTGGGTATGTATAAGAAAAATATTGAATTATAAAATATAAATAAATAACTGTACGAATTAAAATCATCAAAGTGTATTCTGAATTTAAACTTGTTTTATAAAGTTGGTGCGCCTGTATTTAGGCAACATATTGGGCTCAGAAGAATGAAAGCTGCGTAAGAGCTAGGCGAGTCCAGTCGTTACTTAAAATGTTTTATCTATTTAGATTTATTTTACCAACATTTTTAGGTTGGAATAATATCTAATAACCTGAAATCCAAAAAATATATTTGAATATTTTTAAAAAATTTCTGGGTTGGCCTAGAGGATAACGTAACAGCCTGCTAATCAAGTGATCCTGGGTTCGAATCCTTCTCGCGGCAACCGGCTAAAATCTGATCCCTATATGGAAGACAAAATTTAAAAATAATATAGTATCGTAATTTGGCTGATGGCTAGAAAGGCCGAAAAGTCAAAAAAATGACTTATCATTTCGACAAATACTATATCTACAATAATATATATTTTTCTCCCGAAACATTTGAATTATTAATAAACATTTTATGAATGTTTTAATAAAAAAATGTATTCATTTTTTAGAATTAGAAAATTATCATTAATTTATTTCAAAATATATACTTATTATTATATAATCAAGTCTCAATTTTTTTGAACAAATGTTTTCATAGGTTCTTTGATTAAACTATTTATTAACAGGTGAATGAAAAAAATAATTATTTTGGTTGAATCAAAACAAAATGAGGCTGAATAAATAAACAATAATTAAAATAAAATTCGGGTGTGTGCTTAAGACCACACGACAGAGTGACAACTTATATTTATATATATTTATAATTCTAATATTTTAAAATTATTAAAATTTATATCTTTATAAAAGAATTTTATAATAAATCGGTAAATACCCCAAAAAATAATTAAAAGTTTAATTAAAAAATTTATCTTTTATAAAAATACAAATTTTAATAATTTTATTATTTTTTGAAAAGGGATAATTAACATATTTTCCGA
Source organism: Forficula auricularia (assembly GCA_024734495.1). NCBI lineage: Eukaryota > Metazoa > Arthropoda > Insecta > Dermaptera > Forficulidae > Forficula > Forficula auricularia. Next base: position 7,643,338 of record JALMQS010000025.1, on the reverse strand, counting down.
CAATGACTGAACTGGCACTATACCACAGCTCAATCGTAACCACGTGACGGCTCAATCCCATTTACTGCCCAGGAAAATAAGATATTAATTTGAGCTTAGAATTAATGCTGCAACGCTATCTGTGGCTTCAAGTGGTACCAACCGTGAGGTACCAACTGTGACGGCTCAATCCCATTCACTGCCAAGTAAAATAAAAAATGTGCAAGGCGCGCCAAAAGAAGTTATCACTTCAAAAACTACTGATCGAAGCTAGGTCCACCAGGTACTGGTATTGATTCAAGAAGAAATTACACAAAAATGTACACCTCTGTGTTAGTAGTTAGTACCCTTATATCGTGAAAAGAAGAAAACATTTCAGTGATTGGGTACGAGGAATTCAATACCGGGGGTAGCGAGTAAAAATGTATGTATTTTTTAAAAGATGGCTTTTGAGAAAATCAAATATATATATATATAATACAAGACAGTGTGTCAATTCCGTCCCCAATATAGTTTTAGTAATTAACTTGACTCACGCCATCACTGCAGTGGTCAAGAGAGAAACTATTGTCTGTTGGTGAGTTGGTTTGTTAATATCAACCAGTGTTAATTTTATTCATATGGTAACACAGAAAAATGACTTCATAAAGGTAAGTGATTAATTATGTCGTTCATAAGTGTCATTTCCGTCCCTGTGATAACAAGTCATATAAAAATATTTATTTAAAAAAACTTTCTAGTGTTGTTTTACTTTTAGTGAATTGTAACCAAGATTGTAACCTTCTATATTTTTAAGCCAGCCTCTGCCTATATTACCAAATAAAAATTCTCTGATGTCAATTCCGTCCCCTTGATTGTCAAACCTGAATGTGAAAAATCATAAAAAATTGAAAAATATTTTTTAATTCATGACCATTATTAGAAATTGTTCTATAGATAGTTGAGCCACAAAACTATATTATTATTGTAATGAAATCTACTCTTATTAAACGAGCAAAAATTGTATATTTATTTATATATATATTTATTTATATATATATATTTATTTATTTAAATATATATATATATATATATATATATATTTGTTTATATATACATTCGTATCTTAGTTCTATTTTGAAAACGGCTCTACCTATTTTGATGAAATTCACGGGTTAGAGGGTTTTTGGGGGTGACAATTCGATCTGTCACGGTCTCATCTTCGACAAAATTGTTTTTGATGGGTTTTTTCGTAATCAAATTAATTATTCTCAGGTAGACAAATCCCATTCATAGGGTTTTTAAAAAGGTTACTCTTTTCCTTTTGTACCCAGGAAGACAATGGGTTGGGTTAATCTTTTTTTCTCAAAGGCCTTGAAGAAGTATTGTGAATGTGGATTTTAACATATTTTGTTTTCCCTAAACGTTAGAAATATTAATAATCGTTTTATAATTGTTTTTATAATGAACTTTATTTATTTAATAGAATAAAAAATAATCAAGAATTTATTTAAAAATATATTTCGCATAAACAGTTCTCAATTTTCTGAAAAAACAACACATTTTAATAGGTTTTATTTATTAACAATTGGATGAATAAAAATGAATCATATGGTCAAAACAGGTGCAGGAGGTGGGGTGCAGTGGTGGGTGATTCGGGGGTAGGGCGAGGTTTCGGAGCTGGGGTCGAGCAGGGTGTAGGTGGGGGGGGGGGGGGGTACACTGGTCGAATATTATATATTTTTGTATTTTTTTTTAATTTAAAAACGGCTCTCAAATAAAAATCGACCTTTTTATCAGAATTTTAAATTAATTTAAAAATAATATTAAAATAAAGCTTTTAACCGAATGAAGAAGTTACCGAGCATCGCTCGGTACCTCCAGGTATTGAGTATCTATTTGAGAAAGAAAGATTGAATTTTTTCTCAAAATCTGATATGTGATGATCTGATATGGAAAATCTGATGTATAGTGATATATGTGATATGAAATCAATTAATTTTACGAACATGAATTTAGGTCATTTATCAATAGATTTTAAGATTTGAATATGTTTATATTGCATGTAGGGGGGTCATGTCCCCTCGGGAGTCGTACCCAAGCACTAGTGCGCTTTCCTGGCAACTAGTCTAGACCCTTGAGACTATCACCACCGAAAATTCAATCTTTCTTTCTCAAATAGATACTCATTTCATTACAAAAATTTGCCTCTGCATTGGTCCGATGCTGAATCTTTATTTCAGTTAAGCAGTAATTTTTACTATTCCAATCGAATTGAATGGAGTGAAAATTTTTGGCTTTCGTTATGTTTCATGTTTGGAGGTGATGGTCTCAAGGGTCTCGACTAGTTGCCCGGAAAGCGTACTAGTGCTTGGGTTCGACTCCCGAGAGGACTAGACCCTCTTACATGCAATATAAACATATCTATTAAAATCTTTGATAAATGACCTAAATTCATGTACGTATATTATTATTGTTGGGGTACGATAAAGTTAAATTTTCAAATTTTTAGGTAAAAAAATGCAAAATAAGTTGGATTTACTCATATATAATATTTTAAAATAAAAATCGAATAGAAATTGTTCTGAAATCGATCCCATTCGAAAAAGGTTCAATGTCGTCCAGCTAACATTATTATTCCTAAGTGGTTTACAAAACTAATTAGATTGATAGCGAGTTGATGTCGCTGCATTCCCTTCACTTTGCCCTTCGCTTATCCTCTAATAAGATTAAAAAATGTGGAATGAAAAGAGACCGAGAGAGAATCGTGTCGACTTTTTATCAGGGCTGGCTGCCCCCCTCGAACCAGTAAGGGAAGTTCCATTGTCCTGTGCCCGCATTGTGCGTCCTTACAGAGTACGACCCTTGACTTGTCCCATGATAATGCCTTAAAACGCATTCAACCCTTTCTCCCTTTTGCCCGGGCATTTTAATATCACTCATCCATTTTGAACTACACTACTAATTTCATTTATTTATTTTTTTAACCCCCCTACCCTAGAGCAATTTTTATTTTATTTTTCATTCTATTTTGAAAATCAACATACCTACCGTTTTCTCTCTCGGGTTTAACCACTTCAGTGAGTAAATCATTTTTAATTAAAAATTTAATTTCGCTACTGTTTGATTTTGCTCTCATGTATATATGAAGCGGTGAAAAATTTAATTATTACTTTTGTAACGAATACCTGATAGAAAAATTTAATCTCAGTGACATATGAATGATTATTTTTGGAACATAGGCTTTAAATTATATACTAGACATGGTGTCCTTCGGGATGTTAAACCAACCAATTATATCATTGAGTGGATTAAATCTCTCATGATTATAAGCCTATTTTGAGGTCTCACAATAATGCCTTTTTGATGTATTACCAAATAAACGAGTAGAAAGCGTGTATGTCAGAAAAAAATAAGCTGACGTGTTCTGATGTGGCCATACACTTGACTTTACCATACAACCTGGCCCCTAAAATTATTTATAATCATGTAGGGCGAGTTAGTTTTTGAATTTTTATACTTCTGGGGTCCCATTAATTATATATACAAAATTTGGTTGAGTTTGGTAAATGGGCAAGATTTTCATTTTTGGACCCTACTCCCTCCCCCCCTCCATTTTGGTCGGTTAGTTTTTGCATTTTTAGACTTCTGGAGTCCCACTGATTATGTATACAAAATTTGGTTGAGTTTGCTCAAACGTCCTAGATTTTTAATTTTTAACCCACTTCCACCCCCCTTAATTTTTGGTCGATATGCACCAAAATCTAATCAGCTCTTAATCTCAATGGACCAAAACTACGTATGAAATTTGGTTTTGATATTCACACTAGTTTTTGAGCTAGCTCGTCCACAAAAATTTAGTAACGCACAAACTAACTAACAGACAACCAACCAGACAACCAGACAAACTAACATACATTTTGACAAAACAATTATTATCTCGAAAAATATTATTTTTTCGATGTTCACTTATTAGAGCTTTTTTGTAGACCGAAATGCCATGGTTTCTTTTCTTCATTTTTTTAATCTAAATAGTTTCAACCGTTTTTGAGATATTTCGAAAAAAAAGAAGGAAAAAACCACTTTTTTCATTCACGATTACAATACTTGACAATACCCTGTATGGTAAAGTAAAAAATGTTTATATTAAATAATTTTAATTCTATTTGAGTAGCTATACATATTTTTAATATTATTGCTATTATTCTTCAAGTGCCATACTCGATTCTGAGCGAGAGTATCCTTTCCATTGTAAATTTCCTGGGGGAAATTTTTCACAGGGTGGTTTCCAATTGCCTTCCCATTTTTTATATTAATTTGTCTTAATTTGTGCCGAACTAATAACTCATACTTTTGTCAACAAGCAGAAAAGTATGTAATGAGTTTTCAATAATACTAACTTACTAGTAGAAAATCGGTCTTATAAACATAATTAGAGATGGAAACTTACCTTGAAGTGTAGATGAAGCAAAGACAGACGAATACTAGATTCTATATTTCTCCAAAGTGAATAGGAGATCGATCCATTCCCCTGGAAAATAAAACCAATTTTTAGTTTTTTTCAAGGTTGCCGAATTTTTGAATCCACCATTGTTTATTTATTTATTTATTTATTTGTCATGAGTAGAACCGAAAGAATTTCCTAGAATATTATTATTTGTCAGTTTGACTACCAAACCTGAACACTTAAATTATATTAATTGTGATGATCCTGACCCGGTGAGTTTATTTGATTAATCTACTTGATGCTCTTTTATACGGTCATAACTCAGGATGGACGGTGAGTATAAAAATAAATAATTATATTATTTATTATAAGAGTGGGGTTTTTTTTAATATACACTGAAGTGCAAAAATCGACCCACCAATAAAAACTTGATTAAATAGTAAATCATTTTAATCTTTTTTATAAGTGAACCATACATTATTGAAATTATTGCTTAGTGCAAGTATAATTGCCACTTGTTGTTGACTTAGCCCTTGATTAATTAGGCACACAATTTGAATTGCTCGAACTTAAGAAATATCAATTTTGTATATATTATCTTTTCTTATCAATGATGCTTAATTCGAAATTATTCATTTTATTGATATTTCAAATGGAATTGATCTTTTTATTAAAATTTTATTTAAATTTAAAGTGATATTGAAAAAGTATGATAATTTGAAATTGTATCTTTTAATTTCATTTTTTTTTTTTTTTTTTTATAAAAATTCAAAAATTATCAACAAATTGAATATGTTGAATATTTCTAAATATTTTAAAAATAATTTGCTATTTATCAAAGTTTTAATTAGTGGGTCGATTTTTTTTGCACCGTAATGTATTTACGAATATTATTTATAGGAGAAAACGTATATTTATGATCTGTAGTCTGATAAGAAGAAAGGGCAAAAATTATAGAAAGAAATGCGAGAGGTAATTAGATTGATTATGTATATATTGTATTGTAACAACAAATAAGACATATCTTTGTAAATTTTAAGGTTCTGATGAAGACAGAGTAAGAGAAACAATGTAAAAATTGGCCACCATTGTTAACCTGGAAATAAAAAAACTTCTTATAATAAATAATCTAATTATTTATTTTTATACTCACCGTCCATCCTGAGTTTTGACCGAGTAAAGGAGCATCAAGTAGATTAATCAAACTAAAATTATAATTGCTTTATTTTAGTCTTAAATTTTAATGAAATGCTTAAAAAAATAGTAAGTAAATGTAATGTGATCTATTTGTAGCTAATAGTAAAGTAGTAAGATATTATCAATTTATTTAGGGAGAAAAAAAAATTTCACCAACAACAACGCCTGTAAGATCGAAAACCATTATTTGCTTATGTATGGATTGCGTACATTCCAGGAGCTAACTTAAGAGATGATCATATATATTTAAACTGTGATAGATATAAGATCAAAATTAACAAATTTTGCGCTGATATTACTAAGGAAAAAATTTTGCTACCAACACGAATGACAATTCTTCTCAATTATACAAATGTTAAATCGGATATTACTAAGATAATAATAGGGCATATTTTGTCTATTGGATGGTTTTGGAATAACACTTGACATACTACTTCATATCTCATTTAATCATTATATATTATGAATTCCTTAAAGCCATTACATAACTTATTCATAGTCTTCGACAATGACCCTTAGAGACCATTTACATCTTAGGCCTCAGTTTTTATACTAAGGATCAAGGCAGGAACATTTTGTGGCCCGAGCGGCGTGTGTCGCGGGTACTCCTATTGCTGTGCTGTGGTGGGCGCCGCTCTGGTGTTATATTGGTTCTTGTTATGGGGTAAAAATAAAATTTTAATACTATAGAGTTGGCCAAATGCTTTGTTATGATCAAGGCCAGGGAAGGGAAAAAAAACTTAAGAGAGACTGAATGAATAGTCAGTCACAGATAGAATAATAATAGTAACTACATATATTGTGCCAATATAGATTTTGAGAATCTATATAGGAACTATATAGTTACTATATAGTTTGAAACATTGTGCTACTAGGTTAGAACCTTCAAGAATTTTGTTCTATCTCTATTTTATAATAGCTATATACTATACTCAAGAAAGTAATAAAATAAATAAATAAATAATAATAATAAATTATTATTTAAAATTAAAAACGTCTTATAGAAATATTCACGATTAGAAATGCTATGAAAACTGAACTGATCAAAGGCAACAATGTTAATGTATTAAATAGTATGATTATGGTAAACATTTTCTCCAAAATTATAGTACTTTTGGTTTAATTTTAAATTGTCGTCAATAGAAGGATTGTGTTAAAAAATTAGAATCATAAAATATTGAAATTTATAGTCGCAGCATTTCAATATTTAGTGAAGGGTAGCGTTTTTCACCATTTTCAAAAAATGCCTATAACTCGAAAACTATGAGACTTTTATTAAAATAACTTTTTGATTCTTTGAACCTGGCCTATGCCCTGTTCACAGTTTATCATTGACTTTTTTCGGGACACCCTGTGTATATATATTTACTTCCATTTACTAACGTATATATATTGTATATTTAAAAATTAGCTATCTTCCAACGCCAGGATTTGAATTAATGAATAATTTAAATGAAAGAGTGGCTCTATCTATAAATGAAGTGGGCTAAGGGACCCGGGGGCTTTAATATACAAAACCACTGGTCTTTATAGATATAAATAAATGAACGATAGAGATAGGCAGGCGTTGGGTTCCACAGGATTGACCGCAATATAATTTCGTTAGTTCGTTTGTTATTTTACGTTACACATGGGTTGACACTCTGGACAAGGTTCACTGATAACTGGCGATTGGATAATTAACCGCCATACGAATAATAATTCAAAAATGGTAAATCAAATTCCTATATTTTAGTGTTGAAATTTGGGAAAAGTAAACAGAATATAGAGTGACAATATATGAGATATACGTAATTCTACATTGAACTAATTTATTGATTGTTTTTTGTAATGAGTAAATACATATGTACAATTATCTTTTAAACTTTTAGTTTTAATTTTTTTACTATAAATAAATAAATAAATAAATAAATCTTTATTCCTCGACCTGCTTAGAGGCACAAGTCCTCGGTGGCTAGGTCCTCCAAACATCAATACAATCTAGCTACAATATATTAACAAACATCACTACAAATTAACAACAACAATTTAACAAAAAATATACAATTAAAAGAAAAAGAAAAAAAAATAGAAATGTATGCTCATTAAGAAATAACATGACCATATATTTCCAAAAAAAGACAAAAAGTAATTTAAAAAATTGCGCGTAAAAAACCCGTTACCAGGAGCAAGCGACGCATTAGCCATCCCGGCATTTGCCATAAGTTGTTAAGGAAACCTTGTCAAAACCTTAACAAGGATAGTATAACCTCTTTCTACATCAGCTAATCTCTGCTTATGAGAACTAAATAAAATTTTGTACAACTCTAGGACATTAAGACTTGACATAATGTTATTACGATCATATTAATTAAAAACTCGTAATCTCATTAAAAAACATTTATTTAACAACAATATCAACATATAAATATAAATATAAACAATAGAACGATTAACAATACATCAAGTAAGCGTTGTACGCATCAATTCTCCCCTCCTTAGAACGCGGACGCAGCTTCCCACAGGATCATTCTTCTTTCTTCCTAGGTTTAAAATAACTCGAATGATATTTAACTAACCTTCCCCTTTCTTGACCATTTTCAATAATTTTTGCTCCATCCATCGATTCTTCTAAATATAATTTTATTTGATGAAGTAACTCTTCCTTATTTTGATTTAATTTCATCTGACCAGCATCCAGTTTCTCCTCTTCCATTATATTCAACTCATCCTCCTTGACTTCCTTCAACCAGTACGGAATTAAATCATCTTCATTAGTTAATGCCCTTCTACTTTCCTCTATTTGTAATTTCATTGATGGCCTAATGATTTCCGAAAATTTATTCACACAACAAATAATATGACTAGCGATCTCACTTTCTATTCCTACTTTCTTAGGGAATCCTACTGCTTTTTGGACAAGGAACTCCCTTTTTCCTTGCCCCTCCACTCGTTTCCCTTCTTGAAGCAAGTGTCTTCCCCATGTCCTTCCCGCCTACAGAATCCACAAAAACGTCTATCCTGAATGCAACTTCTATCCTGAGTGGGACTTGTCTTCTCTTCTTTATCCATATCCTTTAAATCCCTTTCTATTTCTTCTTTATCCATATCACATTGTTCGGGCGCCAATATTACGATCATATTAATTAAAAACTCGTAATCTCATTAAAAAACATTTATTTAACAACAATATCAACATATAAATATAAATATAAACAATAGAACGATTAACAATACATCAAGTAAGCGTTGTACGCATCAATGTATAATTGGTTTAATCATAGGAGACAGAGGACTATAATCCCAAGTAGTATCTAGTAAAGAATCATGGCAAGTTATTTAAAAAATTGGTCCATTTATTCAAGATTTCAAAATGGAACAGCACTTTGTTCTTACTTCTTTAGAAAAAAAAAAATATTTATATTTTTTATCAAAATTAGCTAATTTAATATCATATTTTGATAGTATTTTTTTTATTTAATATGTTAATCAATTATGTCACATCTTAATTGAACTAATCTTTGGATATTAATTGCATTAATAGCCATTATAGTATTAATGTCTATAATAGCCAAAGATTAGATCAATTACCATAAGATGCGATATAATTGATTAACATATTAAATAAAAAACACTATCAAAATACATTTTTAAATTAGCTAATTTTTCCAAAAAGATACAAATATTTTTTTATAACTTGCCATGTTTTTTTACTAGACTTTTTTTTACATTAAAGATGAATCAAAGTTAGCTCATCAAAATTTTTTAAAACATAAGTCCAGCAAAAATATTTTTTTTCTCCAAAAATATAGTATTTATGGTTTTATTTTGAATTCTGGTCAATAGCAGGATTATTCAGGATTTCGTAACCTAAATTAGAATAATAAAATATGTAAATTTGTAGCCATAGCATCTCGATATATAGGGCAGGATAGCGATTTTCAAATTTTCAAAAAAATGCCTATAACTCGAAAAATATGAGACTTTGAATTAAAAAAAATTATATTCAGGACCGTCTTAAATTGCCCTATCCCCTGTTTACGGTTTATCGTTGTGATACACCCTGTATATGTATAATTGTATATTATGTATGTTTATTTGCATCAAACGGACTCATTGTTTTCTTTTTATGAATCAATTACTCTGCTTTTTTCGGTAGAAATTTTTTTTTTCAACAGGTACCAGTTAAATTTTACATTAGTTGAGATGGGCAAAGAATTCATTGAATTTTTCATATAATCCAAATCTTAAACTGATCTGTAACGATGGAATCCCATATAGCTAGATTAAGTCTACTTTAGATGAAATTTAAATGGATAAATAGGTACAAGACATGAATTACCAATAATTGAAACTTTCTACTAATTAAAGACTAATAGTAGTATTAGTACTTTTGTCGAGTTCATGTATTGCAAATTAATCAAGTCAGATGAAAGCATTTTCATTATTCTCTCTCTCTCCCTCTCTCTCTCGATGCACGAACGCAAGCGAGTTGAAAGCTAGATTCAAATTAGTTCAAATGCTTTGTTTTACTTTAATTTTCGTTATATTTAAATAAAATTTCATTAACAACAACCTTCGTGAAAGAGTTGCTGGAAATGTTTAATAAACAAAATTTCAATTAGTTTTCTATTTAATTTTACACACAATAAATATAGTAATGTATTTGCATTTTTTTAAATTCAGTATATACCACATATACTTGTTACTGCCCAAGTCATAATTTTCATTTACATTTCATTATTAACAAACCAACATTTAATAAACTGCAACGGATCGTTGCTAAACTTTATCCAAATTCATTTGAAATATTAATATGTTTGTTCCTTTATTATTAATCAGATATCACTTGCAATTTGTAGTTCATATTGACATTAATTCAAAAATAATTCTCATTTAAGAGTCGAGGAATAACCATTCCACATTGGATTTTTGACATTTCGGTTATTATTGTAGCCATTGCTGAAGACATAGAGGAATCCTCCATGTCTTCAGCAATGGTTACCAATAAAAACCGAAATGTCAAAAATCCAATATACCATAGAATGGTTATTCCTCAAGTATTAGATGAGAATCAATCGCTATTTTTGGTTTAAAGTCGATTTCTCTATGTCTTCAGCAATGGTTACCAATAAAAACCGAAACGCCAAAAATCCAATATAGAATGGTTATTCCTCAAGTATTAGATGAGAATCGATACATTATTTTAAGTCGATTCCTCCATGTCTTCAGCAATGGTTACCAATAAAAACCGAAAATGTCAAAAAATCCAATATAGAATGATTATTCCTCAAGTACTAGATGAGAATCAATCGCTATTTTTGGTTTAAAGTCGATTTCTCTATGTCTTCAGCAATGGTTACTAATAAAAACCGAAACGTCAAAAATCCAATATAGAATGATTATTCTCAAGTACTAGATGAGAATCAATTGCTATTTTTGGTTTAAAATCGATTTCTGTCTTCAGCAAAGGTAACGGATAAGAAAACAACGCAGTTGCTATGGTTACTCATAAAAATTCTCCCAAATTTTTAGCATTTCACAGAGAGAAGCCTATCCATTCTTACTTAAGCAAGGCTAAATGAGCTATATTAAAACTTTCAAATGAATAAATTTTAAAGAATTTAAAAATTAAAAAAGTACCATCTTACTCTAGAGTAAAGTACTTTAAAATATAATTTTACTAAAAACTTTATTTAACCTTTTTTGTGGTCCCCAAGGTACTTAATTAGGATATTAAATTTCATCAAAATTGGTTAAGTCATTTTCAAGATATTTAGAAAAAACTAAAAAAGTACTGAAATAAAGTACTAATGTTTGTGGGCCGATATGTACCAAAAACTAATCAGCGCTTTATTTTGTTAAACTAATGGTAGGTTTTCAATTTCATTTCAATCGGTGTAACGGTGTGGAAAAAATCGTGGGCCAAAAAAACGATAACATACATACATCCATCCATCCGCACGCACTAAATGAAAAAATCGCACTTTTTGGCCTCTCGACGAGACCCCTTGTAATTTTTGGCAAAACCGTCACCTGCTAAAATTCAACCTAATTGAATACTACAATTTGTGACTTTAATTGAGTCCATGGGTTCCGTAGTCTTTACCTGAGGACCCTTTGAAGCCACGCTTGCCCCGAGAGCGATTACAATACTTTACCCATGCTTTGCATTGGATAAAGTAAAAAATTAAAATTTAATGATGGAATTCTTATTGAGGTCTTTTGGATATGGTTGTTTACCTTGTGGATGTAATGCAAATATGTTGAATTTTTATTATACCAAAAAAAGATCAAAATAATTATAAATTGTCTTAGGATGTAGAATTAATTCAGTTCTTGTATGCAGGTTGCTGAGGAAGGCCTATCATATGAGCCAGAAACAACTGCACGGTTGTATAACATAAATACATCTTTTAACATTAAAGTATTGAAATCTTTTCATTCTAAAAATCCTATATTACCATCCACCAGGTAAACAACCATATCCAACATACCTCAATAAGAATTCCATCATTAAATTATAAAATTCTGGATGCACTGGCATATTAGCATGACGATCTCCATCTAAGTGCTCAAAACTTAAATAAAAAATTAAAAGTAATATTAAAAGTTATGAGGATGAAAAATAAATGTATTTGTTGATTTTAGAAGACTTAGATTAAAAAAAAAAAAACTAATTGAGTCGTTGATTTTGAAAGTAGGAAAAGACCATTTTTTTTCAATTAGAGATATTTACATAGGTTTTTAAATTCTAATTCGGACTTTTCCATATCAAATACAGGATTTTAAAAATCAATTTCGGATTTTTCCATATTAGATTCAGGATATTAAAAATCAAATTCAGGATGTTTCAAACCAAATTCAAGATTATAAAAATCAAAATCAGACTATTTCAAATCAAATTCAGAATTTATTAAAAAACAGATGAAAAAATAGAAAAAAGTTCTAGTTAAGAAAAAGTTTTAATTTAATTTAACTCTCAAGAAACGTTTTCAGGTAAAAAGTTATAATTTAATATGTAAAAAAAGAAAAAAATTAATTTTTAATACAAATTCTAGGATTTTAGTAGAAATATTTTTTATATTGCGATATATTGTGAACTGACTAACCGGAAAGCATGTTAATTCTCAGGTTCGACACCTGAGGGGATGAATCTCCTCTGATATCGCAATATAAAAAATATTTCTACTAAAATTCTAGTATTTATCCTAAAAATTAAATTCTTTCTTTTAATATACTTTGGTTAATCTTAACCCGAGCTGATTTTTTAAAAAATATTCCAACTATTTTCAAAAAAAGATGCTCAAATCTTTAGTTCTATCATTAATATGTAAAATATGCATGGTTTTATAGAAATTCTGAATTTTATTTGGAAAAGTCTTATTTTCATTTTTAAAAACCTTAATTTGATATAGAAAAGATCGAATTTGAAGTTAAAAATCTATAATACTATATATAAGAGCTTAAATTAATTTGTAACAACGCTCAGAGAATGCTAGCGACAGGGAGCGCTGATGCCGTCGGTATATTTGCGGCAAATTTGAAATATAATTGTAATTGTAATTTGAAATGAAAGACTCCAATTGATTTTAAATTAAGAAACATTAAATATATTGATAATTATTCCTCCCCCACCTTCACCACTTAAAAATTAAATATTCAATTCGCTTTTCTTTGCACACAGAAAAATAAATTAATCACATCTTATTTGATTTATATTTTATATATTATTTGTTTATTTTTTAATAATTTGCCACTTTTTTATAATTTATTAAAAATATAAATTTTGTTATTCTTATTTTAGGATTTTTACAAAATTAAACGACTTAAGACACGCATGCCCAAGTTTATCATGGCAATACTGGATGGAGCAGCCTGTCATACAAACAACACCTGACCTCTTTTAAATATTTGGATCCTTATATCCTTTATCGAATTTTAAAAAAATGATATAATATAATTCTCCTCCACACTCGATCCCACTTATTTAAATAAATCTATTTCCACACAAAAATATCACAATGCTGTAGATTATAAAAAAAAAAATACTTCCAGATATCTAAAGCCTCATTTCTGTAGCTGTGTCAGGACGAAAATGAGGCGAAACTTTTAAGAGACTATGTATTTTCAGGAGTTTGCAGGTATACATTTGGAGTGTGGTGTTTTAAGAGGAATAAAATTTTTGGACCGAGACGCCGCCCGTCAGGGCACCAGCCAGGAGGGCCGAGCTTCGAGGCCGTGCCGAAGGCAAGCACGAAAAGCTCGTTATAATATATTTATACAATTTATTGATTATTTTTTGTATTAAATAGAGAGTTCTTTTATAACACCAATTTCAACTTTTTTATTAATTATCGGAAATGATTCTGGAGAAATTCTCCGTTTATCAATGGATATTTTAAAAAACAACTTGCAAATAAGTACGAATTTAATAGCACGAAATCTTTTCTTATTTGTTCGTTCTTCTTCTTTCCACGATAGAGGGGTCCAAGGCCGTATTTCTAAATAGGTTAAGTTGGCTGGAGCCTAGAGCGGCAAATTTTCAGGGGCGGCGGTTTGGCAATTTATTCAAAAGTTAAAATGAAGTATTTCAGAAGTTAATAATATTTCCGTACGAATATAAGAATACTTGTTACTTTAAAATATGTTTTAGTCCTTGTATATAGCCTACTTTCTTTTTATTTATTTATTTTTATTGGCCTCGTGAACCTAGATGCTCATTTAGCCAGCCGATCATAGCCTACTTTCTAAAACTGTAACATAATACCTACACATTCACAGCACGTAATCTTGTATTATAACTTTCTGATAGTGCAATCTAAAAAAACAAATAGATAGCTAATTTGATTATATAATTTATTATATAAACCATTAAAATTGTAGTTTTATCTAAACCAAATGAACTTTATATTTAAAAAAGATGAAAACACCAATGAACTCTATCCTTTTGTTGTAAAAACAAATGTATTAAGCAAATATGAACTGTAGAGGGAGCGGCAAATGGAATTTAGCTCATAGGCGTCATACTCTTAAATCCGGCCCTGGAGGGGCCAATCAAGACATAATATGTATTATATTATAAAAGAATCATCTTGGTGTAACTCTTTCTCACATGAATATCATAAAGAAAATCATCGGTCCGATTCGGACTCGACCGGCTTATTTTATAAAAGTGAAATGAAAATAAAAAAAAAATCCGTCAAATTTAGAGGCAATTTAATTATTCATTAATGCATAGGATATTAAATTTAATTTCCCTCAAAAACTGTTTGAAAATGCAAACATGAAAATGAACAATTAAATCTAAATTGAAGAAATAAAATCAAGTGTTGGGGGTTTGAGGGTTGGATGGGCCACCCCCATGCCCCCCAGGGGTGGTGAGAGACGTAAAGGGTTGGTTGACTAGTCGAGGCCGGGGGTTGAATGTATTTAACTGCTAATCTTAGCCACCCTCGCTTTTCTAATTCACTCACGTAGATGTAATTAAAACAAACAATAGTAATTAAAATCTCAAAACGGCTCACAAATCAGTTGTAGAAATTTCTATTAATGCAAATTATAAAATTATTATTATTCGCAACTAATGGAAAAGGTAATTAAGCATTTAAGCTGAAAAAAAATAAAATAAAAATTGATAAAACAAACATTTTGCAGATTATATAATTCTTCTTCCTCTCTCTATATTAAGAGATTTATATTTTAAATATGACGCAGATAACATATTATCAAATTGCTTATAAATTAGCTTTATAATGAAGCTTATGTGCTTTTGTGTACATATATGTATTCAAAATTATTTATCATTATTTATTTAATAAATTCGAAATCTTTTCACAATTTTAATATGAATGGTTTAAAAAGATATAATAAATATAATATAATAATAAATAATAAATTATCAATGAGCTGTCGACCTTCTAGCTGTTTTGCAAGGGGTCAAATGTCCAAATGAAAATATTTTGTCCAGAGTAGTAGAGTTGTTGATTCATAAAGAGAAATCAATGAGGTTGACCTCTCCTTGATGTAAATAAACATATATCTAAATATGTAGGTATACCAAATATAAATACGTCTATTTATATAATAAGAAATTTAAAAGGCTTGGTTCGTACTGGATATGTTTATTTTTTAAAGGAGGATGAATGAAATTGGATAAACCACTTGTAAAAATAAAAATTACTGGAAAAAATCAATTAAATTTAATTCATCCTCCTTAAAAATAAATATATATACATATAGTCCATGAATGCTGTGGATTCGGAGCATTCTTAAAATTTCAAAACATTTAGAGTATTTTCATACCGTGTCAAAAAAATGTTAAATTTAGAAAAATAAGGAAAAATTCTATGACGCCGTCGGTATTCGATGAAATTTGCAAAAAGGAGCGGCGAATAAAATAAAATTTAAGAAAATTAAGGGTTCTTTTTGGATGCTATGGATGCTGCGAATCCCTAAAATCTCAAAACGTCAAGAGTATTTTCATACCATATCATAAAAATTTAATGTTAAATTTGGAGTAATTTTTGGAGACGGACTGATAAGTGAATTAAGTGGATAACGATGAGGCAGTCCAAAAAAAGAAGAAGATAATTTACACTATCTTTTTATTCATAAAACCGACGTTTCGGAGGCTATTCTCCCTTCTTCAGGGTTTTGAAAAGTCGGTGAAGGAAATCCAATGCAACATTCCCCTCTGTCTCCTCTTTCAGTGGCAGTAACAATAATAATAATATATTGTATTTCATTCTCAGCAGAATTATAATGTAGATTACTACTACCTGAAGAAGGAGGGAATAGCCTCCGAAACGTCGGTTTTATGAATAAAAAGAAACTGTAAATTAGCTTCTCCTTTTTTTGGACTGCCTCATAGATATCCATTTAATGTTAAATTTGAAAAATAAACGATAAACTCTGTGTTTATCGATGAAATTTACAAAAAGCGAAAAATAAAATAACATTTTAAAAAAGGAAGTGTTATTTTTTGGACAGCATCCTCTGGTTGCCCGCCACTGATATATATATATATGTAATTTATTTGTTTGAGACTATAGTTTCGAAAGTTTGACCTTCATCATCATTCTATTTAATTATAAATATTTTATTTATTTCTCATAGGCTCAATGACTCGATAGAATAAGTATTCTTTTTGTTGTTATAGCAAGATAGCCACATAAAGGATTAACTTAGCTTCGACCGATGATAGGATAGAAGCGAGAAGAATATTTTATTTGTAAATAAACTGTAATATATATATATAAAAGTTTTATCTTCTCATTGAAATCCATAAAGAAATCCCGCAATATTTATATTTGGTTTAATGATATTTCTAGCAGTGGCGTGCGGTCCATGGATGCTACGCATTCCTAAAATTTCAAAACGACAGAGTATTTTCATACCGTGTCATAAAAAATCTAAAGTTAAATTTAAAAAATAACGATAAATTCTGCCTATATCGCTGAATTTTACAAAAAAGGAGCGAAAAATAAAATAAAATTTAAAAAATTGAAGGGTTCTTTTTTGGACAGCATCCTCTTAGTGAAATGTCACCGTTCGGCATTGATATATAGGTATATATGTTTTTTCCATCAAACAGAGGTCAACCTTATTTATTTCTTTTTATAAACAAATATCCATTCCAGCTAGCTCAAATAAAATCTATCATCAAAGATCAAACATTTAAAGAATGGGATTCTCACTGGGCATGTGGCCATATTCATCTCAATTTTAGGCCAAACATCTCTACAACATTATTAAATAAGCTGATGTGTTCTGATGTGGCCATCCACTTGACTTTATCATACAACCTGGCCCCTCAATTATATTTAATATTTAATAAAAATTATTTATAATCGTGGGAGTTTTTGCATTTTTAGATTACTCTGGGCCCACTGATTATGTAGGTATACAAAATTTGGTTGAGTTTGGTAAATGGCCAAGATTTTCATTTTTTGACCCTACACCCCCCCGTCCGATTTTGGGCGGTTAGTTTTTGCAATTTTAGACTTCTGGGGTCCCACTGATTATGTATACCAAATTTGGTTGAGTTTGCTCAAATGGACTAGATTTTTAATTTTAACCCTCTGCTCCCCCCCTGCCTCTTTAATTTTGGTTCGATATGCACTAAAATCTAATTAGCTCTTTAATCTCAATGGACCAAAAACTACGCGTGAAATTTGGTTTCGACATCACACTAGTTTTTGTTTGCCTGTCCACAAAAATTTGGTAACGTACAGACAACCAGACAACCAGACAGACTAACAGACATTTTGAAAACTATTAATATCTCGAAAAATATAATTTTTTCGATGTTCGCCACTTATTAGGCTTTTGTAGACCGAAATGCTATGATTTTTAATCAAAATAGTTTCACCCGTTTTTGAGATATTTCGAAAAAAAGAAGGAAAGAAACCACTTTTTTAATGCACGATTACAATACTTGTATGGTAAAGTAAAAAAACTGGCTTGATACATGGCGTATTTTTAGAAGACTTACCGTCTAGATTATTAGATTAAAATTGGTGTATTGACTTTACCCTTGTATATTTAAATAGAATGGTTGTCAGGGATGCCCCTGCTTACTATTTCGCTTGTTATATTTTGCCCAAAGCAAAATCACGATTCTTCGAGGCAAATTTACTCGTATCTACCCACAAAGGATTATCGAATTATTCCAAGAATTTATTTCATTATCCGAATAACTACAATTTCTCGCTAAAAAGCAAACATCTTTCAATGCTAATTTAATTAAACCAATTCACAGTGAAATATAATCTTGAGGAAAACATAAAAAAATAAAATCTGTTTCTTTTGATAAATTAGAAACGAGCCAAACCAACAGGTAAGAGAGATGATGTTCAAAGGATGAAATAAAAGCAACCCTTCGGGCTTGATATGGAGGAGGAGAGAAAGCTGGCTGCCTTTCCAAAGGGCTTAATCTTAAGAGTAAATATCTTTAGTGATGGCTGAATCAATAATTCGGGAATTTATACTAGTATCCATTATTTCCAATTTAAAATAAATGCATGGTATTAATCCGTAAATTGAAAGTTAATGAATTTGGAAATTGTTTACTTAGTTGGCTACAATAATCATTCAGCAAAAAATTTATATTTTTTGATATTAAGATTTGAGGTCCAACAAGCCGACCAAGTGAAAGTCGGGACTTATAACTTGCAAAATACTTGAGATATCAAATTTGGAAATTGTTTACTTAGTGGGTTACTATAATCGTTCAGCTAAAAATTCATATTTTTTGATATTATGATCTGAGGTCCAACAAGCCGCCCAAGTGAAAGTCGGGACTCATAACTTGCAAAATACTTGAGACATCAAATTCATTTTTATTTATTATTAATAAGGAGAGAATGAGGGAATTCGTAGAATGTTTTTAATAATTTACTTAAGGTAGTTCTTTCACAAATGGAAAAATTCAAGAAGTCTTCGAAACTTGGAATATAAGTCATTAAAATCATAATAAACAGACTGTTAAAATTTGAAGATGATTTACCACACCAAATATTAAATAATTGCAATTAAAAATGATATTTTTTACATATGGTAGATTTGGAAAGGGTGGGAAAATTATAATTATTTTATTTTTTTTCATTGAAAGCCTTTCACCATCTTGATGAAAAACTATTATTTGTTAGAATAATATATTCGAAGTAACTTAAAAAAAAATTTAAATTATTTACTTCGTAGTTTTGATAAAAAATAAGAAAAAAACATTTTTGGGCGATTATTTTTAGTGGAGGGGAAATAAGATCAATGGCTTGGAAACGATCCATTCATAAAGCCGATATAGTATTGTGAGAAGTACAGTCACGTTAAAAAAAACCTAAAATTTTAGCACCGTTCATATGTATAGAGTGGTTACGAGGCTAAAACTTTTTGTCTGAATTGTGGCGAAAGAACTACCTTAAGCCACTTCTGAACGTCAAAAGGTACAATAATCACCTAAAAATGGTCACTTTGAGACTCGTAATATTAAATTTTTTAGAAACACATTAATTCAGCTAATGCATATATCTATTTATCGTGTAATTAAAATTAAATTACATTTGGCTAAAGCGAGGTAGAGACAAATTTTAAGTAGTATCGTAAATTGGCTTATGACTACGGTATGAAGGCCGAAAAGCCAAAAAAATTAAATAACGAGGGGGCTAGGTGTACGGTAAAGTTGGGAAGTATGCTTAACCAAGACCATTTTTTTTTTCTCAAAACCAACAACTTAATTTATTTGAAAAAAATATTGAAAAAAAATGGTGCCTAGATTTTATAACTGGTTTTAGCTATATTTGGGGTGCTGAATCTAAATATGAAATCGGTTTTTTTCTATCAGCTCTACTTTTTTAGATACATCCACTTTTCTATCAAAGTTTTTTCCATAATTAGTAGAGATTGTGGCGTTGGTGCAAGGTGAAACATCTTTAATAAAGATAAGAGTAAATAAATATTATATTTAATATTCATTTACTATGAGTTAAGGATTCTTGGTCACTTGTTTCACATTAAAATTAAAAAATTATTAAAAGATGTAAAATTTTTTTCAATATATATGTCCGAGATTGCATCGGCCAGGTTTAGTGAGGCAGCTGGATTCTCTGTCAGTCAGACCAGCGTTCGTGAATCGAAACTATCGGGACACAACCAGAGAATCTGAAGTGGTTCTGGAGTGCTCCACAGGACGGGGGGTGGCTGGCCATTCAGGGAGGACGCGCTTGGCGGGCATTACTTCTTGGGACTCCAGGCTGAGCAGTCTGTGTTTGTGTGTGTGTATGTGTTTTGGGACTCGAAAACTTCATCCAGCCTTGTAATGATTAATCAAACGATGAGGACAACTTCCAACTCCGAAATATATATTTCGGGCTATCAACCCATCTTCTGGAAGTACAGAGAATAACTAATTTAACTTATTGAACGCTAGGGTATATATATGTTTAGTGAACAGAGGGAAAAAAAATGTATTCCCAGCTTAGAGACACAAGTCAATGAACTTCTAATTTTCCCTTATTTATCCACACCAATGTCAATAAACCCTACCCAACCCAAAATTTTCACTTAACAATAGCCTAAGAGAAATTGTCCTTTAAAATAATTAAAATAAAGAAAACATTTTTTCCCTCTGTTCACTAAACATATATATATACCCTAGCATTCAATAAGTTAAATTAGTTATTCTCTGTACTTCCTGAAGATGGGTTGATAGCCCGAAATATATATATTGAAAAAATTTTTACATCTTTTAATTTTTTAATTTTAATGTGAAAAAAGTGACCAAGAATCCTTAACTCATAGTAAATGAATATTAAATATAATATTTATTTACTCTTATCTTTATTAAAGTTTTTTCCTATTCAATACATTGAATAAGTATCGGTGTTGTAAAATTATTATACACGGATATGTTCTTGTATATTACCCTACTTATTAAACACTTCGATAAATATTATTTCTGCCTTGTAAATATTATTGGATCGATATTATCGAAAGAACCGTAGCAAGTAGTCTTTGCAAGCAGCCCTGTCCCCCACTCAGAGGAAGTGCCGATCCTAACGTTATATCTTAGAACAGGGGTGTCCAATCTTTTGGCCACGAGCCGCATTTGAAGAAAAAACAAACGCCTCGGACAGCATATAAAATATACTAATTCTCTTGATATTTCTCAAAAAAAAAATAATAATAATAACAATGTAGTAATGTAATCCACCATGACAAAGAGCAAAAATATGGGAAAATAACATTATTTGAGTTCTTTTCCTTCAGAAAATTGTTTTTAAATCATTTAATACTCTAAGGTTTTAATATTCTTATGTACCAATATACAGTCGAGTCGAGTAAAGAATTCCGGAGGTAAACTAGCCCCTCGTTCGGATCTCCGGGAAGGGTCTACCCGAGGAGAGACCATCATAAAGGGAAAAATAAATAATGACTTTCTACGAGTCGGAGCGTGGAATGTTAAGACGCTAAGGGGAGACGATAAACTAGTGAATTTAAAGCGGGAAATGGATAGACACAAATTGGACATTATTGGGATTAGTGAAATGAGATATCCAGAAGAGGGAGATTTTTGGTTCGAAAACAGCCATAGAATCATTCACACGGGGGGGCAGAATGGGAGGGCAGGAGTGGGCATTATTATGAATAAAAAAATAGGGCAAAGGGTAAAGAATTATCTACAGGTAAGCGAAAGGATTGTTATGATTACAGTGGATTCGAAACCGAAAGATACTGTGATAATCCAGGTATACATGCCTACTACATCATATGAGGACCAAGATATAGAAGAAATGTACGAACAAATTGAAAACCTGATGAAGCGCGTTAAAGGGGATGAAAATTTAATAATTATGGGGGATTGGAATGCAAGAGTAGGAAAAGGCAAAGAAGGAAAAGTGGTGGGCGAACACGGTCTAGGAAATAGGAATGAAAGGGGCGAAAGATTAATTGAATTTTGCAGTAAGCACAGTCTAGTAGTAGCAAACACACTCTTCCAACACCATCCAAGAAGGATCTACACGTGGAAAATGCCGTTAGACAAGGGGAGATTTCAAATAGATTACATATTAGTCAGACAAAGATTCAGAAATCAATTAAAGGACTGCAAAAGTTATCCTGGGGCTGATATAGCTAGTGATCACAATCTAATTGCGATGAAATGCCAACTAAAATTTAAAAAACTAATAAAAAAGGGGCGGTCGCGAAAAAACTGGGATATATCTAAATTAAAAAATAAGGAAACCCAAAAACTCTTCGAAAACGTAATGAATAAGAAACTGGAAGAAAAAACACACACAAATAATAAAGAAGATGAAATCGAACAAGAATGGAATGACATGAAATCAAGCCTGACCGAAACAGCTAACGAAGTCCTTCAATCAAAGAAAAACGAAATTAAAAAGCCATGGGTAACAGACGAAATACGGCAACTGATTGACGAACGAAGAAAATTTAAGAACAGAAAAGACGAAGAAGGGAAAGAAACATATAAAAAATTAAGATGGAAAGTTATAAGAGAATGTAGAAAAGCAAAAGAAAAAATGATTCAAGAAAAATGTAAAGAAGTCAACGAAAATCTAGTATTGGGAAAAGTTGATGTAGCCTATAGGGCAATAAAAAGAAATTTTCAAGAAGACAAGCCAAAAAGCAAGAACATAAGAGATAAAGGAGGCCACATTATTCTAAACGAAAACGAACAGGCAAATAGATGGAAGGAACACCTAGAAGAACTCTATGGAGAAGAAAAAACAATGAACCCAATAGAAGAAGAAGAATCTGTGGACGAAAACGAATTAGGAGACCCCATACTCAGGTCAGAATTCGAGACAGCTTTGAAGGAACTAAAAAATAATAGAGCACCTGGAATAGACAATATACAAGCTGAAATCCTAAAGAACTCTGGGGAAAAGGCACTTGACAAACTCTTTGAACTAATTAGCAAAATCTATAAATTGAGAATCATCACAAAAGATTTACAAAAAAACAAAATAGTCACACTTCCCAAAAAGACAGGCGCGGATAAATGTGAAAATTTCAGGACCATTAGCCTAACCTCACATGCCTCCAAAATTCTAACCAAAATAATCCAAAGAAGAATAGAACAAAGAGTTGAAGAAAATCTGGGGGAAGACCAGTTCGGCTTTAGAAGAAACAGAGGCACCCGAGAAGCAATTCTCTCTCTTAGACTAATAATAGAAAGGGCTTTTATCAGGGAAGAATCTGTCTACATCGGATTCATAGACCTAGAAAAAGCATTCGATAACGTCAATTGGGAAATTATGTTTAAAATATTAAAACAGGCGGGAATAAAATTCAGAGAGAGAAGACTAATCTACAATCTATATCAAAACCAGACGGCAATTATAAATATTGGAGATGAGCAAAGAGAAGCCAAAATAAAAAAAGGTGTAAGACAAGGATGTGTGCTGTCACCCATGATTTACAACTTATACATAGAAGAAGCGATTAAAGAATTCAAAGACAAAATTGATACAGGTATAGAAATCCAAGGTCAAAAGATCGCTATGTTAAGATTTGCCGATGACATTGCCCTTCTAGGAAGCAATAAAAAAGAATTAGAGGACGCCTTGAATGGAATTAACCAAATCCTAATAGAAGAAATCAAAATGAAAATAAACAAGAATAAAACCAAGGTCCTAGTATGTACAAAAAAAGAACAAACGAGACAGGAATGCATCAAAATTAACCAAGAAAACCTAGAAGGAGTTAAGGAATTCCGCTACCTAGGAAGTAAAATAACATGGGATGGGAGGAGCGAAAACGAAATTAAATCAAGAATTGCCCAAGCAAAAATGGGGTTTAATTCAAAACAAAAACTACTATGCTCCTCCTCAATCAGCTTAGCAAACAGGAAGTTGCTATTGAAGACATATGTATGGAGCATAGCCATGTACGGGTGTGAAACCTGGACAATTGGAAAAGCGGAGAGAAAGAGATTGGAGGCTTTCGAAATGTGGTGCTACAGAAGAATGATGAATATCAAATGGATGGATAAAATTACAAATGAAGAAGTTCTTGGAAGAATCGGAGAAAGAAAACCTTGTGGAAGAGTCTGAAGAAGAGAAGAGGTCAGATGATGGGGCACACACTGAGACATGGGGGACTGCTTAGGGATATCTTGGAGGGGTAGGTGGGAAAGAAAAGGGGAAGGGGAAGACCCAGATTAGAATATTTCAACCAAATAATTGGGGATATGGGATGCCAGACATTTAGAGAGGTTAAACAGCTGGCGGGGGACAGAGTCGAGTGGAGACGGATTGTTGCATCAAACCAGTCTTAGGACTGTATACTCAATGATGATGATGCATTCATTGCAGTGCTGGGCTGGTTGGACAGCCCTGTCTTAGAAACTTGAGCTGCTTGGCAAAAACTAATGCCATATTTGAATTCAGGGCATCAAATTCATATGAAATCAGATCCAAATACCCCGGCACCAAAACCACTGTTGACCAGTGTAATTTTTCTTTCAAAGACTAGAAGAATTGTTGATTTTTAAGAGGAAATCAGTGATGGTGTCGTCTACTTAATTGAAAGTAAACTAACAATCGAATCTCAATCCAAATAGGTACTAGTCCTCGTGAGAAAGTAGAGATTAAATATTTTTAATAATTAAGACTGAAAATGATGACCGAGACTTATAATTATAAATAAAAATATTTATATACTTAATATTTTGAAAAAAAATTATTCATTGTTTAATGTAAAGGATCATATAAAAAGTCTCTACGGTTTTTTGCCACTAGAGTGTTTATGCCTATATTTCGGGCAACACTCACCCGATTGTCTCAAACGTACATATGCTGAAAATGTGACATTTGAGGTTAGATTTTTTGTGAAGATAGTTTTCTAATTCTTTGCTCATGTAAAAAGTTATATTGATTTGAAAATGAGTGAAATATCTGAAGAAATACGCTATATGAGTTTTTTTACTCTAAAAAAGGTAGAAACGCTGCATAAACGTGCCGAAATTTTTTTGAATTGTACTGTGAGAATGCTGTGAGTGAATAAAGGAACCAGGAGTGGTTTGCTTGATTCAGTTCCGGAAATTTCGATGTCAAAGATGGACCTCGCTCTGGTCGGCCGCCAGTCAAAGAAGTCGATGAAATTTTGAAACTGGTGGATCAAGACCGGCAAGGAAGCTGTCAAGAAATAGCGGAAGCACTAAACATTTGCAACATGACAGTTTGGAATCATTTGAAAAGAGCAGGCTACAAAAAGAAGCTCGATGTTTGGGTGGCACATCAATTAACGCTAATTAATTAATGTTCCATCATGGCAATGCGCGGCCACACATATCTTTGATGACTCGGAATAAATTGACGGAACTTGGTTGGGAAGTTTTGATGCATCCACCGTATAGCCCAGACCTTGCACCGTCTGACTATCATTTGTTTCAGTCTCTGCAAAACTCTGGTAAAAAATTGGCCGACCGAAGCGCCGCTGAAAACCACTTCGTCAAGTTTTTCGACGATAAACCACATAAGTTCTAAACCGATGGAATTATGAAGCTACCCAAAAAATGGCAAAAGATCATAGATAATAATGGTTAATACCTACTTGATTAAACTTGATTTTCAATAAAGAAATTGTTTGTATAAAAATGTACCAAAAAACCGCGGAGACTTTTTATATAATCTATTATAAAATAAATACACGTCTGCAATTTGAATAAATGTTTCTAGATTTGTTATATAAAATATTTGTATTCACTTTATTTGCATCAAGACAAAAACACCTTGTTTGATTTTCTCTTAAAAAACTAAATATATGTATATGGAATTCATAGTAATTGCATTATACCTTTCTTTCTTGTACTTCATTGTTGTGCAGGTACCCTTGACCAGCCTTATTTTCTTTCTTTCCTCTTGGGATAGAATCACTCGTTGCAGAGATCCATTTAGATATCCTTCTTTCTATTTTCTTTTGCGAATTACCTGAAAAAAATAAGCAAACAAACAAACGAATAAATAAATATATAAATATATACTCATGTATATTAATTTGTACAATCCAATAACAGAAATCGAATCAAACAAATAAATGCTTCGGATTTATTAATCCAACTAATAATAAATATATTGAACTTAAAAATCCTGTTAAGGACGTTCCCTAAATTAATTAATAAAGTAAAGGGAGTGTTCCCTAATACAGCTCAGATGCAGTTCGCTATTTCCCCTACTCTCACATGCACAGAAAGGCAAAAATATTTTCACTGCGTCGTTTCTCGGATCTGGCAACATTACATTCTTACCGACGCTAAAAGACAAAGAATAAAAAAAAAACACTTCATGAAACAGCTCAATGCAAAATTCCAGATGAGAACAGTATAGTTTAGGTTGAGAGAATTATCTAAAAATCTCAAATGCACGAGCTGCAGAAATTTTTTAGATATGGAAAAATTGAGTGATTTTAGTGCGACTTTGCCAAGACGCCATCTCTCACTTGCCATGCAATGAAAGAAAAAATGAAAACCATAAAAAATACCTAACTTTTAGCATTTTTCATACAAAACGAATACCGCTTGATACAATTATTTTAACAGGAAAATATTTGTTATATCTTCAGTTAATGACTCAGTTTTTCAAAATAATTTTAAGACGATTGTTATTTAATGAAACAGTCACTTTAACATCAATCGGGATAGGGTTCGCGTGTTAAATATGCAAATTTCAATGGTCAATATTTATAAATTTAGTGCCGCAAGGACTATTGAAAAAAAAATTTACGTATAAAGGACACTTATAAATATGTGTATTCAAAGTTTTAAAAGGATTGCAAGAAAATCGATTTATTAGGGAACGTAATTAAAAAAGAACTCAGATATGTATAATATATTAATTAAATTCATTACCTAAGAATGCAATGTGATTATTGTTAATAGAAAAAAAACATCTACACACTCTGGTAACAAAATTTAGAACTTATTGATGAAACAAAACAAAATTTCAATAATGAAGAAATTTAAATTCAAAAATTGATTGACATTTTAGAAACACTTTAAATTATTTATGAAGCCCAGATGAAAATTTAATCATTTTAAAGCTAAAATTAACTCTTTTGGTTGTAGTCTATATTTTTGAATATATACATTTTGTTGAATTTAATTTTTAATCATGCTATCATTTTCTTTTTTTATACTTTTTTTTTAATAATTTTAATTTAATTCCTGAATCAGAATTCATTTAGCTATAAATAAATATTTTTTTTTTAATTAGGAAGCTAATGCAGAAATATGCTTTTTTAACATTGAATATTGTTATCTTTATTAATTTAATTATTTATTTACTGAACTGTAAATCATTTGTTGTAATATGTAATTATTATTGTATTTGTATGAACAAATAAACAATTTTTTTTTAAATAATATTTTATACAGATTTCCCGTTATTGGATACCACAAAGACCTAGCCAATGATGGAATTTGGAGTCAACTACCGAGTGTCGTCTGGTGGCATTTTTATCAAGCCGGGATTTCGGGATAAGATAAATGTTTGTCCCGAGAAATCTTGGGATTTATTAATACTGATTTAATTTAAGGTAGTTCTTTCGCGACAATCTACACAAAAAGTTTTAGCCTCGTGACTTCTCTATATATATGAACGGTGCTAACATTTTAGGTTTTGTTTTTTTAACATGACTGTACTTTTCACACTACTATATGCTCTTTATGAATGGATCTTTTCCAAGCGGTTGATCTTATATCCTCTCCACTAAAAATAATCGCCAAAATATGTTGTTTTTTTATTCTTTATCAAAACTACGTGGAAAATAATTTCAATTTTTTTTTTTAAGTTACTCCGAATATATTATTCTAACAAATATTAGTTTTTCATCAAGATGGTGAAAGTCCTTCAATAAAAAAAAATAAAATAATGATCATTTTCCCACCCTTTCCCAATCTACCATATGTAAAAAATTTCATTTTTAATTTCAATTATTTCATGTTTCGTGTGATAAATCGTCTTCAAATTTTAACAGTCTGTTTATTATGCTTTTAATGACTTATATTCCAAGTTTCGAAGACTTTTTGCATTTGTGAAAGAACTACCTTAAGTGATTAAAGAATACCTTTAAGCAAACCAGTCATAGCATATCATCATTTATATATTATAGCATTTCACCTCATTTGAAAAGAACTCATTTTACTTGATCAATAACTTCTTTCATTCCTCAATGTAAAAGAAATAACCGGGGGTAACTATCCCCATGCCCCCCGCCCCCCTCCCCTCTCGTCTGGTGGCATTTATGTCTTACTATACTGTAGACAAGAACTATTATTTCTTATTTTCATGTGAATTTTTTAGGTTTATACATCTAAGAATAAGGGACGATAGTACCAAAGTCGTCTACCTCTTACACTCCCCGCCTCCCCCCAATGGGCTAAAGGGCTAATGTTAAGATAATTTTGGCCCCTCATCAGAAGATTTATAAAGTATGTATTTCATTACTTCTGAATAGATATAAATGTTTGTATGGCACTTTTGTTGATTTGTGAGTTATCATGTCACAAAAAGCCGTCACCAGAGCGTGTATATATATATTGAGTATAGATTCTTAACATATATGTACCTATAAAATATACGCATATGCCTATAGACGAGCAAAGTCATTTTTCCCTTTTTGTTTTTTTGTCATAGAAAAATTATGATCTCTCTATCTTTGTTTGTTTCCCTATGTCAGGCAGGGAGGCGGGAGGACCGGGCCTCATACCACCTTGCACTTTTCTTCTCTGCTGTATCAATTGTGTTTGTTTTTGTTCTTCCTCATCCTGCCATCTCAATTTTAACACTCTCGAAAAGCAAAGAGTCAACTTCACTTTTTCCTAGTATATATATATATAGATAGATATCGATGTTTTATTGATATTACCAAGTATATCCGATCCAATTTCAAGAAACGATTTTAAAAAAGAGAGAATATTGAATGGAATTAAATTTACATTTTGAAAAGAGAGTAAAATAAATAAATAAATAAAGAAATGAAAAAAAAACGCAAAGAAAAAGAAAATATATCTATGTTGTGTGTGTGTTGGTTTTTAAGAAAAGAAATTGAATGTGTCATCTTGTGTCAATTTTTTTCTTCTAATAAAAGATTTAAATTAAATGCCTAGCGAATGGCAAATTCTATTATATTGAGAATATAATCCTTCTATATATTATTATTCCTATCTACTATAATACCCAGAGTTCACTAACTCACCATTAACATGTAAAACAACATTTATTCAAATTTGTGCTTTCCTAATTATTTTAATGCAATAAGACAGAAATAAAAAATTTAACAGATTAAAGAATAAGAGCAACAGAGTTTATCCAACAACAAGAAAAAGATAAAATAAATAAATAAATTAAATGATGTCAATATCGGAAAATTGGTTTAATAAAACTTGGATGATTTCAGATTCTGTGAATATTGTAAAACGATGGATATTGTAAAACGGAGATATTTATTTATAGGTAAATAAATTTTATAAAATTCAAATAAAGAGACATTAATTAATAAATTTTTTCTTTCGGTTTATTGGCTGATTGTAATTATATAGACTGTAAAAGTTATTTTATAAAATATATATCTTATGATAATTATACCAAAATATTGATTATTTTTCGAGAAATCTTGAAATCTAATTTCAGATTTAAAATAAAATATATATAAGCATTTTTACGTCAATTTTTTATATATCAATTAATTTTTATCAGAAACTAATACCGAAAAATCTAACGACAAATGAAAAATTTACCTTTACATATAAATAAATAAAATAAATATATAAATACATAAAAACAGTAATAGTAGTTTCTTAATAATTTAAAATATTAAGATTAAAATATTTAAAAAATAAAAAAATGAATAATTAAAAAAAATTATATAGTTTTCAGATAGACTGGGATCGAACCAGAATCACTCATTGAATAAATTAGAAATGTTCAATTAATCCACTAAGCTACGGTATCAAAGAAGAGTCCTCTCGAAAAATAAGCTTTATAAAGGCCCCTCCTGAATGCAAAGGATCATAATGGCTTGCTTGCATCGTCTTGCCATATGGTAGCTTTGCGCCTGAGAGAGCCTCTTGAAGGTCACTCCTTACAAGAATTTAATAAGAAATCATTGAAAATTTTGTGACTTTTTAGACAAAAGTCAGCTAATATACCTATTTTAAATTTGAATTCAAACATGTCTATTGTTCCAATTTAAACTTGATTGTTGATATATTGTTGTTTTTTTGAATGTTAATTAATTGGCGATTCAATTGAAATTTTTTTTTCTCTTTTAATTTAGATTTGATTTAAATTCTATTTTATTTAAAATCTGCTAAAAATTCCATAGATTTGAATCCTTGATTGATTTTTTATGTAATTCTTGAATAAATTTTTATGAAGAGGTAAGAATTCGCATTAGTTGTACAGAATGCATCCAATGCATGAATGAAATATATATATGAGTTCCAAATTTTTATAATTAAGAAGTCAAAGAACTTAGGGAGAGGGGACTCCCAACAGAAACCAGCCGGTTTTGCTCCTCTTAGATCGAGCGTAATGTGAATATGTTTATCAGGCTGCGAAGCAGCCTGATAAACATATAATATAAGACTCTTAAATGGTGGAAAATCATTTAGATACTAGAATTTTTTTTCTTCATTTTAAGATAGATAATTAATCTTGTATGTTTTCTATTATAATGTTACTCAAGCGTCTTTATTTTGCAAATAGAATCCAACCTACATTGTACCATATACAATGTAGGTTGGATCCTTTTTGCAATATAGAGACGAAAGTGTTATTTAATCTTCTCTATTTTCTAGAGTATTTTGTTTAGTGTCCAGAATATTAATCTATACCTACTAAATTCTTAGTTTTGTTAATATAGATGGTGTATGTTGTCCATTAGTGAAATTTGGAATTTTTATTCTTTTTTTTTGATTACTATATTTCTCGATTTTCCTAATAGATGGCATAGTAAAATACTGTCCATAATCAAAACTACTCATTTATTATTTTTCTACAATATAATCCGTAGTTTTTTGTTTATAAGACTCTTAATGCACAGATAATTTTTTTTATACCTATAATACTTGATTAATAGTAAGGAGAAATCACAATAGAATCAACAACACTGTACCTCTCGGCAAACATAATCGTTTCAATTAAACTCAATAAATCTTTTATTATATTATGTATTTTTTGGAATATTATTTTATTTATTTATTTCTGGCGAATAATCATCATAATTATTTTTCTTATATTTCCTTGTTTTAATAATAGTTGGCGTAAGCTATCCACTTTTAATATGAGAAATTGATTCTTCTTCTTTATTCTTTTATCAAATTTTTCTAAAATATTTTCTTCGTAGATTGCTCAAATTTATAAATAATTTTTATTTATTTATTATTATTATTATTATTTTAAGATCGAAAAAAGAATGTGACTCCTGATTGACGCAAATAAACATGTATCTATATAGACCCATATTATAAAAGTTTATTTCAACTTCAAAAGTTTCAAGAGAATGTATACCTTTGTCAATAGAATCTAATTAATTTGAACATGAAAAAATTTACTTATTCTTTTAAATAATTTTTATTCATCTCCTAATTTTTAAATCCGTTAAATTCAAGTGACGAAGGGAGAAATTTTTCTGAAACGTTTGGACTTCAATAAACGTATTAAGATTGTTTTTTATAAAATATTTGTATTTATATTTAAAAAAACAGTAACATATTTTCAATAAATATGTATATCTCAATATGGAAATTTATCCCAAGTGGCGGAAATGATCACCCGATAGGGGGCTCGTTAACGAGGATCAAAACTATTATTCTTATGGGAGAAAAGATTTTGTTCTCCAATAAGTGTTTTCCAAAAAATGTCAGGGGTCAATTTGCAATTAATGTTACCTTATTAATTCTACATATATATCATGAATAGATGTCACTCCTATCGTGATTTTCGACAATTGTAAAACTTGCAAGAAAACTTTTCCCTGGCCTAGTTTGAGAGAAAATAGAAAATCAAATGCAGAAAATGAAAAAAAAGAATGTATTGATTTACTTAATTAATTTATAAATTTTATTATTCCAAACAATTTCTAAATTTAACTATTGATTATAAGTTCAATAAGCGTTGTATACCAATCATCCAAATTGATTTAGATTTTTTTTATTTAAATAAATTTTTTGTTTGTTTTTTAAATTAAATTTTTTTTTCCATTACCTTTAATTTTATTTTTACATATATTTTGATATTAAAGATTTAATTTAAGATTCGACCCTCCTACAGCTCATATTCTCAGTGTGCCCATCGTCTTTCATACAATCGCTGATAAATTATAAATTAGACACGCAAAATATTTATTTATTTAGACTCCTTCATGAATGAATGAGTTACTGATTAAAGAAACAAAACCTATGCCGAAAACTCGACCCTGCCCCCCAGTAAACGAGTCATTTAATGATAATATTCTAATAAAATAATAACTATATGAATAGATATGTTGAATGTTTATGTAACGGGGTAGGTAATGTGCTTTCGTTATTGACCAGAAAAGCAAGCAATAACAGAAACACTCTAACTTATTTATTTATTTAATATTGTGTACTTCAAACAAAGAGAATCAAATAATATGGAAACTTGTAAAATGTTTCGCTTTTATCTGTCCATTGTTTGGTTGTTATTCTATATAATGTAGGGCCTTATCAGAGAGATTTTATCAGGAATTTTAATGGCAATGATATAAACTGGTGTGCAGACGACAGAGCTTTCATTTTCTGTCGCCAAATCAACATGAATTTAAATGAAAAATTTTGAAAATTTTATTTGTTTGGCAATTTTCCTTTGCGATTTGAGCTAAAGTGATGAAAATTTTAATCTAGAAACTACTTGTTAAACTAGGGGTCGTGTAAGTGAATTTCAAGGTCATGAAACAAAGCGCCAGTGAATCTCACAATCTCCAGAAACTAATACTGCATTTACTATTGACCATGGTCTATCACAGAAAGTATAGTGAATTATTATTTTTCTCGCAAGAGTAGAAATCTTCGAAATTTCAAGAATGTTTTAAGAATTGTGAAAATATTAATTTATTTCATTTGAACTAGGGGAAAATATTTTTCAAAATGGGGTCGCAAATGAAAATGTTTAAGAATCGCTGATCTAGAAGATATGAAGATAGAAAGGCAAAAATGTAATCAGTTTTTTAAATACTATAAGATGGGAAGGTGTCGATTTAATTTTACATATATAGTTCATAGACAAAGTTTCCCTTCTCACTCTGAGTGGGGGTTCTTCTGCCAAAGCCGACATACTTACTACCGGACTTGTCCGGCAGGCTCCCAAACAAATTCTTATACACGAATTGTGAATTGTATTAAGTTTTGCTAATATGTTTTGCCTTGCCGAAGCATATACGGGACTACCATAGTCTATTTTACTTCTTATAAGTGATCTATAGATCCTGAGTAAGGATGTCGTATCGGCTCCCCATGTATGATTGGCCAAGACTTTTAGTAAGTTGCAGTAAAATGCACGTTCGCTTTATATGTAAAATATGTTCATCCCATTTTAATCTTCTATCCAGATGAAGACCCAAAAATTTTATGGAGTCTTTGTATGGAAGTGGGCGTGAGTCGCATACAAGAACCGGGTTATCAAAAAATAATTTTTAAGAAAAAAATAAAAACCGACTTCAAAAAATTAAATGCAACAAATAAAATACACTAAAAGGTATAAAATAATTATTATCTTATTTAGTTAAAACTAAACGACGAAATATTAACATGAAATTACTTTTTGAAGTCGGTACCAAACAAACTATACCTATAAGTGAGCATATCCTCCAAACGTACTAAGATCCGTCGAGTGCGATTCATAAAAGGTATATGTTTGGCACCAACTTCAAAAAGTAATTTCATGTTAATATTTCGTCGTTTAGTTGTAACTAAGAGGCGACTGTGGGTCAGTGGGTAGAGTGCTGGCTCGCTGACTCGAAGATCGCTGGTTCGAGACCGAGTCTCGGCAGATAGATATTTGCAGTCGCCTCCTCTTGGAAAGTAATGGCAACCTACCAAGAGTATAATTGCCTAGTAACCTCTCCAAATTAGCCGTTCGGAACCTGCGTTAAAAAGTAGGTCCTGTATATCTGTGTAAAACAACTAAACACACTCAGCACAGGTATATATGGAGAGGAGCCGACACCCGTTTCGGGTATGGCACTCGAAGAAGAAGAAGTTGTAACTAAATAAGATAATAATTATTTTATACCTTTTAGTGTATTTTATTTGTTGCATTTAATTTTTTGAAGTCGGTTTTTATTTTTTTCTTAAAAATTATTTTTATTTTTCTCTTTTTAGTGATGTTATTAATAGTGATCATATCATCAGAACTTGACCAAATTGATATGACACCATCCCTAAGACACCCCCTTTCGGATAAAAAAAGAACCATCGAAATCGGTTCATAAACAAAGAGGTTAGGTCTAAACAAACCTAATAAAAAAGGTCTAATACCTATGAAAAAAAAACGAAATGGGACCAATCGGAAGCTAGACTGGACCCAATGCAAAAAAATTTTTCAAAATCAGTTGACAATTGGCGGAGATATGAGGTAACTAACATAGGCACAAAAAAAAAAAATCAGTCGAATAGAGAACCTCCTCCTTTTTTGAAGTCGGTTAAAAACAACGTCTTAGCCTGCAAAAATGTATGGTCGCAGATTTTTCGATTGATATTTTGAATCCATTTTCTTTGGTCCATGAGACAATTTTATTTATAGCCACTTGCAATCTATTTTTTAGTATATTGATATTTTTAGATTTGCAATACAGGGTTAAATCATCTGCATAAATCGAATACTCGACTCTACATCCTAATTCTGATACCACACCCGAATTTATACTCTAAAATAATATGAATATATTGTTTTTAAATAAAGCCAGGTAGTACGTATAGAATAGTCTAGGAAAGCTGTCCGCCTGTATCTATGCAACCAAACGACCCATCTGAATCGTACTAGCCTACTCTACAGGCGTCCGTGTTAAATGAATTTATCATATTTAAAATTTGAAGTCAGCTAGTCAAATATAACTAATATCATCCTTTCAATTATGTATATACAGGGTGATGGATTTAGAGTTGCCTATTGAAAGTTTTTGACTTTAGACTTGTTATATACATAAATTCTATATAATTCAAAGAAACTTTTTGACACTTGGTAAGGTGAGCTAAACACAAAAAGCAAGATCTGAAATAAATGTATTGGCTTATTTTTATTATGCTTAGCCACATTGAATATCTGACCAAATCGCAAAAAGTTTATTTGAATTCTACAGAATTTACCTTAATTAAAAATTAAAAATAATACTAATATATCGATTTTAACTAAAACAAAAAAATATCAATCAACGTTCGGTCTGCCAGATATTTAATAAATTAAAAATAACTGCCCTTTTTAAGGGTGTGTATGATATTTAGAAATATTAACTGTGTCCAAATACAAGGTCAGCTAAGTTTCTAATACAATTTCTAATTTAATTTGATTTCTACAGTACTTTTTAGAGTTGGAGAATAGCCTATACACATCAAATGAACAAGCTGATTCGCAATTCTAAGCGTATTGTAGTAGTAATCCTTTTGAGCAATCGAATGGGACACGAAAGGGGATTTGAGCGGATGATTAGTTTCTCAGAGCCGGATTTTCGGATTCGCGCCCAACAATAAGCGATAATATATTAATGTACCATATATATATATATTTTGGCATAGCTTTAATTAAATTAAAATTTATCTCTGAAACCAACCAATAAAAAATTGAAGGGAAAAGTAAAAATTTGATATTCACTGTGTGTGCGTATTTCGAAAATAATTTATTCTGCATCTGCAGTTTGAAATAGAAAGGTAAAATTTGGCAGAAAGGTGTAACTTAGCAAACAAGCCCATGTGATAATTTCAGCTCATTAAACATACTGTTCAAAATTACTGGAATATCAAATCGTTTTTTAGGGTTCCGTACAAAACTAAAATAATTAGAATTTTATTAGTGTCGCTACAATAATGTATCCCTAGTAGCACAATGTTTCAAACTATATAGTGCCTATATATATTTCGAGAATCTATGGATGTCTGTCTATATCAGAGCTTTGTA
Organism: Forficula auricularia; assembly: GCA_024734495.1. Taxonomy (NCBI): domain Eukaryota; kingdom Metazoa; phylum Arthropoda; class Insecta; order Dermaptera; family Forficulidae; genus Forficula; species Forficula auricularia. Next base: position 7,607,101 of record JALMQS010000025.1, on the reverse strand, counting down.
GTTTATAAACTAAATCAGATACAATGATACAAATTTGAAATTTAGGAGTTAATGTATTCTATTCTCCAAAATAGAAATCCGTATTAAAATTTTAATCGAATTATTATTTCGGGTAGGGTTACATTAATTGTGTGAGACACATGTGTTCATTCCAGGAAAATTCAGAACCCAGGGTGACACCAAACATTGATATTTTATCACCAAATTCCAATGAGCTCGAATCAAAGAAAATGTCAGGTAGTTTTTTTATCTACGCGCCTAGAAATTAGACAACATTTCGTCTTGCCAGCATTAAAGTTTATTAAATTCTAAGATCCCCAACTTTTACACACTTTATTTTAGCTTCACCTGTATGTATGTATCTATCTATCAATGGGGGTTTTGATCTGTTAAATTCCTCAAACTTTTCTCTATAAAAATAATTAAGACTAAAAAGTAAAAAAAATAAATTATATTTTAAAAAATCTAAAAAACATGCTTCTAAAAAGTACATGATAATGTAATGCTTAATCAATGGGGCACTTTGTCGAAATTAATTAAAAGTACATTTTTTTGCGGCTCACACTTTTTGACTAAGTATTACATTATTTTGTTCTATTTAGAAGCGTGTTTTTTTAGCTTTTTTAAAATGTAATTTTTAAGTCTGATTATATCTACAATTATCGTGGAAGCGATATTTGCGCGATTATTTTACAAGGATTCAGCGTTATGGACTAGAGATGAGCATCTATAGTTAAAATATCGATGTGAGGATAATATTTACCTGAAAACATCGATAAAGATTATTGGGAAGTGAGTGAACTATCGGACCCAGACAACTGTAATAAATTTAAATTTAACTCGCTCAGAAGCCATTAAGGTTAAGTCCATAATAGGGATGAGCATCGAGGTATATTTAAAAAAATTCATGGTTTCAGAAAATTAAGCAAAATTCAGAAATAAACGGAAATGTATCCATGAAAAAAATCGATGTTTTATTGAAAGCAATAATACTTATGTCCACCTCAGTATATTTCAATTCATCATTAATTTATCAAAATTAATACAAAAAAAATATTGTAAATATTTTAAAACATCAATTTCGAGGAGAAACATCGATGTAGCATAAAACAAGGGTTGTTTTCCATCGATGTTTTGAAAACATCGACCATCAATGTTCATCCCTATTAGAGGCCGTCCATAAATTACGTCACACAATAAGGGGGAAGGACATCTCAGATTTGTGATAAAATATGACAGGGGGCCCGGATCTTAAAAATTTTGATGTCACAAAAGTCAAATTAAAAAATTTTCATATTTATTTTTTAGATTTTATGTTATTATTAGTGATTGTGTGACCTCACAATACAGGGGGAGCTGAACGAAAATGTGACAGAAAGTTATTTAGGCGGAGGGGAAGGTTAAAAATTTTGAAAATCGTGTGAAGTAATTTATGAACGGCCTCTTATGAACTTAACCTCAATGGCTTCTGAGCGAGTTAAATTTACATTGATTACTTTTCTCTGGGTTCGATAGTTCAATCCTATGAGCTTCTGCGAAATTTGCGTAGAGTACACCGAGTCTTAAAATAAATAAATTAAATTATATTATAAAATTCATCAAAAATGAAAGTAAATTTTCTGGTTCTATTTCAAAGCCATTATCGGATTTCAAGGTAGGTATTGGATTTTTATTCATGAGATTCGGTGGCAACAAGGCGTTTGATTGATTGTTTTGTCTCTAAAAGAACAGGTGATGTTTTACCATCGATAGGCAAAAACATCCCCTAAAAGCAAGTAAATTTGTCACGACTGTTTCACCACCCGTTTTAGCACTTTATACCCTTCACATATACATATACATAGATATATATAAACCTTATCCTCTTTTGTTTTTTGTTCAATATGCTTTCTCTGGTTGTGATGAAAGGGTTGCGATATCATCCCCATTACCTCCTTCTCCCTTGCTCACTAATACACCCCCATACATCTATTTATACCAAGTTTCTGTCTGTTCTATGACCGTTTGTTAGCCTGACTCTGCTCTCCCATTGTCTTTCAAGAGGGTAACGTAGAACAAGAGCGCCAAGACATTTTAGCAAAATATTCGACCCCATTTCTTAAAAAGGGGAGATAATAAAAAAAAAATGCTTTTTGTCCTGCATTCATGCTCGTTCGCCTTCTGTAAAATGAAGAGGAAAAAAATATAGCATCCGCAATAGAGTAACTCGACAAACTCACAGATTAAAAATCTTAGATCTACCTTGGGCTTTGTTCACTTTAAAGCGGAAAGATTATTATTATATTATTATTTACCAGCTGCGAAGCCCGCCTTCTGCGGGCATCTTGCTGGGCAGCAGCCTACTATATTTTATTTGTCATGAGTAGGGTTCGGATCGATAAGCACTAAAATTTTGCACTTAAAATATAAATCATAAACCCATAATATCTAGGGCTTGATAGCTTTAAACCGACTTAAGGAACGGTTAAAAGAAGAAATAGTTATTTTTTGGCATTTTCAATTCCAAGAAAAACAGTTTAAAATTAATGTTAACGAAAAGAAATTTAAATAAATTCGGGGTTTTTATATTTTTTTAGCATAATAGAACAAGTGCGTGATTTATTTCTCTTTAAAAATTTAAGAAAATTTTAAAAACAACTGCAAATTATTTAATATAAAATTAATGTTTTCAAAGTTTATTTTAAAAAGAAATTTTCTCGAATTGTTTGACAGTGAAAAGGGGTGGGAGTGGGGGGGGGGGGGGTCAAAAAAGGTTTGAAACCTGTGGCCTTCCCTCTCTGTCTCTAAAATTTTCTTCAATTATTTTTCTGATTTGGCAACAAACGAGGGACAAAATATGCAAAATATAGCTTAAATCGCTAAATATGCAAAATATTCACTTAAACTCCAAAATATGCATTTATATGCAAAATAAGATTTCTCTGGGTGGGTCCTGATACCCTAAAACGCCCAAATACAAAAGATTAGAAGGATAGCAATCAAGGAAAAAAACATGAATTATATTTTCAAAATCCGAACCCTAGTCATGAGTCATGATCTATTAGTGGGTTTTAAAATTAAAAAATCACGCCTGCGTCGTCGCACAAGCCGATTATTATTAAATATATAGATACATAGATTATTGGCCAAGTTTGGTTCTCTAAATTCCGATTGGAATAACATTATATAAGATAGGTATATGATAAAGAAAAAACAGATCAAAGATAATCTAAGAAAATTTTGGGTTTATTCCACTAGATTCATAAAGACAAACAAAGAGGTTGTCCTCTGCTTGGTGAAAATAAACATACACACATATATATCAAATATATATATAAGTATATGTATTATTTATTTGTTTGAGACCATAGTTTAGTCTTGGCTTGCCCTTCATCATCAGTCATAAAAATTATTTTTCATGGGGTCAGTATCGCGTGGATATTGAAAATTTTTGTTCTTCCTTAGCCGAAAGCCAGTTAGAATAAAAACTTTTCAATTGAAATTCTAACTGGCTTTCGGCTAAGGAAGAACAAAGACTTTTCAATATCCACGCGATACTGATCACATGAAAAATAATATTAATAATTAAAAAAGACTAATGATGAAGGCCAAACCTTCGAAACTATAGTCTCAAACAAATAAATAATATATATATATATATATACAAGTGAAAAATTGCTAGGATGATTTCAAAGAAGAGGAAGTACTAAGTAGAAGTCGTGTGGTTCACACATTTGTTTATCTTTGAATACAAAAATTCCAATTGCCGAAGGAATTAGACTTTAAATTACTAAAAATAAAATCACTCGATTTTGTCATCTACTAGATCCGTGATTTAATGGGTTATTTTTAATTATGTATCAGAAGGGCTGTTTTCACCGCCTCGGAAATAGAACCCGAGAGTCAAAATTAGCAATCCGGACCAATTGGCCGCCCTAAGAGATGAACACCTCTGATATTTGTATCCCGCTAAAAATCTAAATAATAAATAAATTAACTAATTACATCTCAGATCTAGTAGATGACAATCTCTTGTGATTTTACTAGAAATTTAAAGTCTACTTTCATCGGCAAATGAAATTCTTATATTCAAAGATAAACAGATTTGTGAATCAAACGACTTTTACTTATTACTACTTCTCTTCTTTGAAATTATCCTAGCAATTTTCCCCTTTTAACCCTTTCAGACCTGGATTAAAATGGAAGGGCAAAAAATTGTTTTGTTTTTGGAAAAATCTTAAAATTGATTCTAATGATGTAGTTATAAAATGAGTTGTTGGTTGCTAGCAGACATTTATTTTTGTAAAGTTAACATGAACAATTGGTCCAAAGACTTGTAGGTACACTACATTTTATAATTAGAAAAAATCAACAATTAGGTATGGAACTCTCGGTAAGTAAATTTTTTCAAAGTTAGGGAGTATAAATTTTATCTATATGTCAGGTTTCGAAATTCTAGTTTAAACCAATCACTGACAAAAAATTTAATAATTAATGTAGTTAAAGAAAAAGCCTAAGTATTTTAAAAGATTTCACATTTTACTCCAATAATAATTAGGATGCTCTAAAACCTCCAAAACTTTCTGAATATATCTACCATTCCAATATTTAGCATAATCTATTCAGAAAAAAAATCATACGATCAAGGATTTTTCCCGAAACCTTTGAATATTTTGTGAGGTGTTTGAGATTGTTTTGATAAAAGACCTGTATTATTTATTCAATCCATATATATATAAAATTAAGGTTTTGTCTGTCCAAATCACGCCAAATTGTGGTGGGTGGGAGTGGGGTATGAGGGTGGGGTTCGTGGGTTGGGGGTCCAGGGGGAGTGCCCTCTGGCTAGCAAGAGGGCCGCTGAAGGCGGGACTTGCAGCTAGTACATAATAAATTGGGGGCGCACGAATGAAAATGATCAAATAACTCCTAAACTATTAACTCTACGGCAAATTTTATTATGAGCAAAGTTGTAGGGGATCTCTGACAACTTTTGTTTTAAAAGAATTCCCCCAAAAAGGGGCGAGGTGTGGTGGTGCGTGGGGTTGAGGTCCAGAGGCGTAGTGGGTTGGTGCGGGGGCTGGGGTGTGGTGTGGTGGGGTGGAGGCGGTGGTTGAGCACGGGTCCATGGTTCGGAGGGTGGGAGGTGCTGGGTGGGGTTCGGGGTGTGTGGTGGGTGGGAGTAGGGTATGAGGGTGGGGTTCGTGGGTTGGGGGCCCAGGGGAGTGCTCCCTGGCTAGCAAGAGGGCCGCCGAAGGCGTGCCTTGCAGCTAGTACATAATAAAATACTTAGTAAATTTTTTAATTTTTAACTACATTTGTCTTATGGACTTAATCGCATTGGCCTTTAAAAGCAGCTCATATATAACTATTCGATTTTAAATTTAGAAATTCAAAAGATAAAATGCAAAAAAGTTAGCCCGTTCTTCATTTTAAAAATACGAAATGAGCATTTTGGTTCCACAGTAATATTTTTCTACGACATTCAGTTTTTGAATTCTTGTGTGTACCGTAAATCAGACAGAACTTAGACATTCAGATAGGCTGAAAATTGTAATGTATAATTGAAAATAATCTTTTTATACATTTAGTTAAGATTGACGATTTTCATTTACCAATAATTATCTTCAAATCAATTCCAAATTTTTGAAAACGCCCAAGTCCCACATTTGAATGTATTATTCAACTTGCGCGGTTCATTTATTTAAAACAGCATAGGTATAGCTATTTGAAGAAAGTTATTATATTTGTAGGGGATATTAACCAGAGACAGTTCTACTTACATTATTGAATAATTTCACAGGAACTCAATTAATACTTGGCAATTCGGGAATGGCTCATACATTTTAAATGAGAACATCTATAAATACCTACCTATCTTGGACTCCAATAGAACTTTGAATGTTCTGCCCTCTCTTGGCTTATAGATTTATAGGTTCTGCACTTTCTAGTGACTTTATCAATAAAATAAATAAATATATAAATTCAAGCTTACCATAAAAGAAGTGGTTGATCTGAGATTTCAATGGCCGCACTGGTGATGGAAAAGAGTAATCTGAAAGCAGATGGATAAAATACTTCCGTTAAATTTCTATTGATAATTATTTTAGATCTAATGTTGATAGAAAATGTTCATATATTGTTGCTGAAAGACTTTTTGATTCTTTTTTTGGAATTTGTATTTTCTAATATCTTAAATCAAGGGCCGCGGCTAAAAACGATCAAGATACATTTCAAGTTTTTTTTTTTTGAAAATTTATTTTTATAATTTAAATTATCAAAAAATTATTTTATATTGTACTTTTCGTTTAATATTTTGAATTTTACTAAAAATGCATTTTTTAATTACCTATTGCCTTCCACAAACCTATAATTAATTACCCATATAGGTAGGTACCTACTTGAAATTTTGAATTTAGATTTCTGAAATGTTTTGCAAAATTGACAACGGTCATTTTTTAGCCGTAGCCCTTCAAATGATAACAAAATATATAGTATATGTAAATAATATAAGTATACACGCTATGTTTAATTTGCCATACAGATATTTACTTTGCCATACAGGCTATGGTCAAGTACTGTAAAAAGTGCATGAAAAAAGTGGGGTTTTTTTGCTTTTTTTCCAAATATCTCAAAAACGGCTGAAATTATTTTGATAAAAAAAAATTGAGCCAAACCAAGGGATTTCTGTCTACAAAAAAGCTCCAATAAGTAATAATTGAAAAAATTATATTTTTCGAGATAATAACTGTTTTGTCAAAATGTCTGTTAGTCTGTTATTCTCTTAGTCTCTAAGTTACCTAATTTTGTGGACGAGCTAGCTCAAAAACTAGTGTGAATATCAAAACCAAATTTCACACGTAGTTTTAGTGAAGTGAGATTAAGAGCTGATTAGATTTTAGTGCATATCGACCCAAAACTAAGGGCGGTTAAAATTTAAAATGATAATATTTTCAAACTAATAAAACAAGAAAAATGAAATATTCTATAAAATGAACCTAAAATGAGGAAAATATTTTTTTTCCTGGCGCCAAAATTAGGGGGTGGGGTGGTTAAAAATTAAAAATCTAGGCCATTTGAGCAAACTTAACCAAATTTTGTATACATAATCAGTGGGCTGGTAGAACACTAAAAATTCAGGGGGGGGGCGGGGTCAAACAATTAAAATCTAGGCCCTAGTACCAAACTCAACCAGAAGTGTATGATAAACTCTAGCGGATGGCTACATCAGAACGTGTCAATTTATTTTTATTTATGAATATGCTTTTATACTTTTGGAATATTTTCAGAAAAAATTCTCTTATTGGTTTTAACTGTTTTAGTGTGCAAAATCTCATCACGAATAATACCTACTGTATATTTGTACAAAAGACACACGAACAAATAAAACCACTCTTCTTTACTTATTAACTGCTCACCACAAATCAGATTTTTTAATGGTAATTAATCGTTAGACTTTAAAATCTTGATTATTCAATAATAATGGGTTTTGTGTTAAAATTAAAATCACCTGAACGAGTGTTAAAAGCAACAATGTATTCTTTACAAGTCCACAAGTCGAACAATTAATTACCATTAAATAATCTGAATTTTTGTTGGTGGTTCACTTCAATTTGTGAGCAGTTTATATTAGGTATATATTTAAATTTAAATCTTTTGTTGAAACAATTTATTGATTGTTTCTTGTATTAAATAAATAGTCCAAGAGCTGGTGACACATTTTGACTTCGGATTTGACCCAACTAGAAATAATGCGTAATAGTACCGTCTATGATAGTTGTACAAGGAATGGCCAGTCTGGCTGGACTAAGCAGGTGGACCAGGTACTGCGCATGGTGTGGTGCAGTGAAAAATACATATGTGTTAAAAAATATTTTTGACCCACAATGAAATTATAAAAATTATAATTTATAGTCAATTATAAACATAATATATTCACCCCAGACCATTTGAGTGGTGGGACGTGGAACCAGACCACCCAAAGTGTATTTTTACAACATGAAAAAAATAGCATCAAATATTTTTTTGAATGTTGTAAAAATACACTTTGGGTGGTCTGGTTCCACGTCCCACCACTCAAATGGTCTGGGGTGAATGTATTATGTTTATAATTGACTATAAATTGTAATTTTTATAATTTCATTGTGGGTCAAAAATATTTTTTGACACATATGTATTTTTTACCGCACTCACACCATGCGCAGTGCCTGGTCCACCTGCTACAGCCAGCCAGACTGGCCATTCCTTGTTCTACTATCATAGACGGTACTATTACGCATTATTTCTAGTTGGGTCAAATCCGTAGTCAAAATGTGTCACCAGCTCTTGGACTAAAATAAAAATACAGTTCTTTTAAAAAACATTCTCAAACAAAAATGTAATTAGAAATCCAAATGTTTGGGGAGAAAAATTGTCCATTTTTCAATGGAAATTTTGAAAAAAAGTTGCTTTAAAAATAAAGCCATTCATTATAATTATTTTTCTTTCGAAACGTTTGGATTTCTAATAAACTTTTCAGATTGTTTTATAAAATAATTGTATTTATTTTATAGATGTTTACTTGATTAATAGGATTAGATCGATCGATAGTTAAATATTTTCATTAAGACATTTCATCTTTTTTCAAACATCCCTCTCAGGTCTACTATTTGTATTTTTCCATCCCTATTTCCATGATTATTCATTTTATTTATTTTTTATATTCCTCCTTCGTGTTTTTAGTCATTCAATTTATATAAGTATACGTAGGCACATATATAAAACATTCATTTAAATTTATTATTTCAATCAAGTTCTTTTAAAAAAGAAATTTATCTATCTCAACTAAATGACAAATTCAATGTTTCGTATAAAAAGAAGAAAACTATTAAAATAAATAAATAAATAAAAAAGAAGTAGAAATAAATATCTTCCGTTGGAATTCTCTTTTAAATGAAACTTTTTTTTAATAAACATCTCATGAATGACATTTTTATTTTCCTTTTTGAATATATTTTTGTCTCTATAATCATAAAAAAGAACTTTTTATTTTCATAAAGTATTAGGCACTTTTTAGAAATAGCAGTTAAGTCATTTACAAAATATCATTAAATTTCAATAATTATCTGAGAAATTTGTGTAATAAATTAGGGTTCAAGGGAGTTTATATACCTACTATAAATTAACAATTGGAGAAAAAAAATAAACTTTTTGAAGATTTAGTAAAGTGTCAACAAAAGTGGGGAATTTATGCAGTTTAATAAGTAGTGGCATAACTGCTAAGGTCACCCCTACTCCTATATTTTGAAATATTAAACATATATTTAAATTAGTATTTTGTTTAGTGATGGAAAAATCTCTTTTTGCAGCATTTGTCAAAGGAAAAATTCTTACAAAGAGTTCTCTCTTATGAGTATTTTTCCATTTTGATAGAAAAATAAAATTTTATTTCTCGTAAAATTTTACTTTTATTTAATATAAAGATGAAAAATCTAATTTCGTTAAAAACCCTTTTAAAAATCTCTTTTTGAACCATTCATAAAAAAAGAGTATTTTACAAGGGCGGTGGCTTTCCCAAATGCCTATATTTTAAAATATTTTTTTCGCTTGAGCCCCTCGCACCCCGGAGACGATATTTATTCACTCCACTGTTTAAAAGTAATTTTTCTTACTGAAAGAACTTTATGAAGACTTTTTTAGCCTAAAATAAAAGCGCTTAGTAAAATCATTTCCTTCACTAAAAGATAGCTTTACAGGTTAATAACATTTTGTTTTATATAAGAAAATTAATCAGTACGAAGTTTAATAGCTCCGGATAATCCTAAGATCAAAAACGCTTGTTTAAGAAACTTCGACTCTTGGAACAGTCTGGCCAAAAAATGAAGCAGATCTTATATTAATATATTATTATTATTATTTCCGTCCATAATTTGTATTAATTTGAAAGTTTATATTAGGAAAATAAGGACAAGTTTTTATGTGTGACTTTTTTGTTTATCAGCCAACGTTTCGTCGACTTTGCCGACTTCTTCAGGGCTTCAAATAGTCCTGTCCATAGACGCCGACTTTTGAAAATTTCATGTGGGGTTCAACTTCATGTTAAAATGTACGAAAAAAGGGGGGGGGGGTGTTAAAAAATTATTAGTGAAGAAAACAACAATTTTATTAACATCAAGATAAAACAAAAATATACCATACATTTCATGTACCTAATATGTAGTATATATACAGATACTTAAGAAAAAAATAATTACTCTGCAACAGTATAAAAAGTACTTCTTCTTTGATTATTTTTATTAATAAATTCATTTGCAATTTCATCTATGTTTAAACAGTTTGTTTCGTTCTTATGAACATGTATAAGTATATGTATAAGATTGTATTTCATAGTTATCATCCACTGTACGGAAACAAATAGAAACCTGTTCTTTTACGGAAATATTGTCTGTTTCATCTATCATTATAGCATAATAAGTTGAAGTTTTGATGTCCTTTAATATATTATATTTCTTTGTAAATGTTTTCCGAATATATTTATGACAACCATTTGTAGCCTGATCTATTTATCCATGAAGATAGAGAAGAATTATTATCTTCTGCACGTACTTTCAGCATTTTCAGCGTTCAGATTTTTTTTTGTGTCTATCTTACTTGATATCTTCGCCAATTGTGAACCGATTTTGATGATTTTTTTGCATTGGGTTCATTATAGCTTCCGATTGGTCTCGTTTTTTTTTTATTGGTATTGGACCTTTTTTGTTATGTTTGTTCACCCATAACTTCTTTGTTTATGAACCGATTTTAATGATTCTTTCTGCGTTTGGATCAGTATAGCTCCAAGATGGTCAAGATACCTAACTATTTATTTATTTTATGTATGTTCAGCGAGATCTTTTTGCCTCGTGAACCGATTTCGATGATTCTTCTTTTATTGGAAAGGGGATACCTTAGGGGTAGTTCCATATTAATTTGGTCAAGTTCTGATGATATGATCAATGACGAAATAACGTAAATCTCCAATTCTTATGAGCAAATAATGAATTATAATAAATAAAATCTTTTTTAAAAAAAATCTTAGAACATTAATTTAAAACTCGCAAACGTTTCGAGAGAATTTCTCTATTTATGAATTGAATTTTATTATCATTTTCTGATTCATTCGCCTGACGCTTTCTCTTACGAGATGCATAGCAAGGTATTATATTAAATCACTATTAATAACATCAGTAAAAAGAGAAAAATAAAAAATAATTTTTATAAAAAAAGAATAAAACCGACTTCAAAAATTAAATGCAACAAATAAAATAATAAGAACTCAAAAATCAAATAAAATTCACTAAAAGGTATAAAAATAAATTATCTAATTTAGTTACAACTAAATGACGAAATATTAACATGAAATCACTTTTTGAAGTCGGTGCTAAACAAACTATATAAGCGAGCGTACCCGCCAAACGTACTAAGTAAGATCCGTCGAGTTCGATTCATAAAATGTATATGTTTTGCACCGACTTCAAAAAGTGATTTCATATTAATATTTCGTCGTTTAGTTGTAACTAAATTAGATAATTATTTTATACCTTTTAGTGCATTTTATTTGATTTTTGATTTTTGAGTTCTTATTATTTTATTTATTTTTCTGAAGTCGGTTTTATTTTTTTTTTATTCTATTCCAATTTAATTTTGCGCTACGGAAATATAACAAATATTGCATTGTATTTGTACATATGTATTCGTGTTTAAAATGGTTTTTCTTGTTTTCTGGTAAACTTTGAATTTAGGACTTACGAGGTTTTGTAAGATCAGGGACGATATGTAGTAAAATATTTGATTAACTACACTGCGCGACCCAAAGAATATGCTTCGCGACCCAAAGATTAAAACCACTGTTATAAAACACAAACATTTGTATTGTCTTTTTTAACTAAAAGCTTCACATTTTCTATTTATTTATAAAGCCAAATATTTTCTATCTGATCAAATATTTTATTTATTTATTTTTTACATTCATTCGATTGAGTTTCCAAAAGATTAACCATAAAGGGTAGACAACAATCTATATATATATATATATATATATATATATATATAAAATGGGAAATTGATGTCATTTATTAGCCCCCTTCAAGGGACAATCAAATAAAGAATTCTGCGGCGTTTCTTATCTTAATTTTTCTTCCGTTTAATCACGGCAGATAGTTAATTAATTCCCGTTTTTTTTTATTCTCCTCCCTCGGCTTAAATCCTGATTTCCAAAGATGAAATGAACAAGACCAGTGTCCGAATCCGCCCCTCTGAGAGATCGTTCTTGGTCCCTTTGCCATTTCCAATTTCAGATCTTAAGCCGATTTTTTTTTTTTTTTTATTTACCCTCCACGAGTCATATCACAGAAAAAATCCTCGAATCAATTCCGATTCCTTAAAAGCTTAAGAGGGAGTTTACTTTGTCAAGTCATTTATCTTAATGACCGGGATTAATCCGATCTTAGAACAACAAAAAATAATTAGACAAAGAGAAGATAAATGCACTAGCCAACGAGCTCATTTAACTTTGGAATATCTAATCAAAAAATCTCAATTATTACATTAAATTAAATGAAGATATATACTTATGACAAGTCGTATTATAAAAAGTGTGAATTAGATGAAAAGATTTAGTTAAACGTTTTTTCGTAAGAACGGGTTCTTACTAGTTAAAATGCGTGTCACTGAATAACTTTGTGGCAACTAGAATTTACCGATGCTAGTTGAGTTTGGTTCAAAGGTTTAAAAATCTTCATTTTTAAACTTCCGCCCCATTTTGGGTATTTATTTTAAAACATTTTTAAACGAAAATGTCAAAAATCACATCTTCTACAACTTTGCTTCTAACTTTTGACATTTACGTTTAAAATTTTTTGAAAACAAACACCCAAAATGAGCCGGAAGTTCAAAAATGAAGATTCTAGACCTTTGAACCAAACTCAATCCACATCAGTAAATTCTATTTGCCACAAAGTTATTCAGTGAAAAGCGTTTTAACTAGTAAGAACCCGTTCTTACTAAAAACGGCTTTTTACTGCAATATATACATATACAGGATGTCTCAAAAAAATGAACTAACACTTCGAATCAGGAGAAAACATGATTTATGACCATAGAGAAAGGTTGAAAGGCTTCAAATACAGAAGACAAATGTATTTGAAGAATCATGTTTGCAAATATTCAAATTGATGACCATCATTTTCCAGAAAACCCTGATAACGCGAACCAAGGGGTTTGCAAACGTCGTTCTCCATCTTGGTGAAATTAAATCTCGTCATCATCACAAAACATCTCTGCAATGTGTGGACCGACAAACTCCTGCAGCAAGGGGAGGTAACTCTCACCAGTAACAGTTCTGTTAAAAAAAATTGTCCTATGCGGATATCTCTCATCACACTGTTACCCCTGGTAAGTTTAAATGGTGTTCAACTGTTACATGAGAATTTACATGTCACCAGTACGTGCAATTATGGCGATTAATGGAGCCATTTAATTTAAAGGACAATGTCACGATATTCCAAATAACCTGTTTCGTGTCCTTTGCAAATCCCTTGGTTCGCGTTATCAGCGTTGTCTGGACAATGATGGTCATCAATTTGAACATTTGCGAACATGATTCTTCAATTACATTTGTCTTCTGTACTTGAAGCCTTTCAACTTCTCTCTATGTTCATAAATCATGTTTTTCTCGTCATTCGAAGTGTTAGTACATTTTTTTGAGACATCCTGTATATTGGAGCTGATAGAGTCAGATCTCCTTTTAATAAAAATTCACAAACACCTACAAATTTAAAATCAACTTTTTCAAAATTTCATAAACTCCACCCGACTGCAGACAATTTAATTAAATAGAATATTCCTTAAAACTTTTCTCTTTGAACTCCTAAAGATGAGTCTCGCACACCGAAATATACGTAGATAACACTACGAAGCTTATGCTAACCCTAGTAACACAATGTTTCAAACTATATAGTAACTATATAGATTCCCAAGAGCTAGGGAATAAGCATCTTGCCTTTATTTTTGTGAAACCTACCTAGAATTTTATATTTTTAAATTTTCTTTATACTTTATTAAAATATGTTTCACCAAGAACCTACACCATTCTCCCTTAACACAAAGGATTAGTGATTACTCCATATGAATCAACAACTCTGCAACCCTCGGCAAAACAAAAATCTTTTCAATTAGAAACAGTTCCAATCATGTTTTGTTGTAATCCCCCAGGAATAACAGATTTTAAAGCTGGAGATAAGATTTGAGAGTATCTGTATCCTCTAATTCCCAAATGTTTTCTGGTTTGATTCAAAGGAAGACTCTTTCATCTTTCTTTCTAAGAATTCCATTTAATATAAAACTTAATCAAATAATAAATATCCCCCCCCCTCCCCTCGAACAACCGACGCAATATAATATAAATTGATTAAATTATATTAAAATTTCATCCATCAGCGAAACATCCATCCATCCATTAGCTAGCCGACCAGCAATTTCCTTTCAAACAACTTTTGTTATTCGGGTTAAGTTTTTAATTTAATAATAAAGAAAGAAGCAGAGCTTAGCTTAGTTTTCTTCTTAAGGGGATCTTTTTCAAATACTAGTGGAAAGCAACTTCTTGGTATTATTTATCAAAGACGACATATGATGATGCGGGCCTTCGCTTCGTATTGCGTATTTTAGAGATAGTGAAGAAAAAAGAAACAAGGGGCATAGAATAATGAAAAAAATATATATGGCGAGTTTATGATTATCATCATATGACCTTATTAAAGATGTTTCACCTTGCACCAACACCACAATCTCTACTGATGACCTTATACATCACTTAATAACGCATTATCAACAAAACAAATTAAAATAAAATAAAGATTTGATTTGAGAGGCGGACCAAGGATTATGAAAAGTGTAAATCCAAATAAAATAGTTTAAGGTAGGATGAGCTCAGATCACGGAAACAGCAATTTTTCATAATGCTAATAAATATATTTACTTTGAAAATTACTTTTCATGAACGGAAATGAATGAGTTTGACTTCTGCTTATTGCAAATAAACATATACCTAGGTACATTAGGGTGGTCCTTATTTTGGGTAATCTCCCAAGTTACAAATCTCTATCTCAATTTTAATATGTGCACACAGCGATGCAAGTTTTCTATCTAAACAAGATAGTGTTTTTGGCATTGAAATATCCATTTTTTATTCTGGACAAAGCAATAGTTCAAAAAATTTGAAACTCTGTATTTATCGCATAATAGTAGCTATCCTTCAGAATTTTTACAGATTTTTATCTATTATAATTTTGGAGTTACAGCTATATCTATAAAAATTCTGACGGACACTTACTAATGCGGATAAAGTCTACAGAGTTTCAAATTTTTTGAACAAGTGATTTGGCCGCAATAAAAATTTGATTATTCAATGCCAAAAATCCCAGATTATTTAGATGGAAACTTAATCGATGTGGGGCACAGGTTAAAATTGAGATAGTGACTTGAAACTTGGAAGATATTTCATTTTATTTATTTCGAACCATATGAGCCTCGGGCAGCATAGAAATTCGAAAATATCCAAATAAGGACCACCCTAGGGCTAGAAGGTTTGATGTCCTTTTTCAGCCCTGAAGAAGGAAGGAGAAGATTCCCAAAATCTCGGGTAATTTAAGATTAAATATAAAATTAATTTTTTAAAAAGAACCGTGTTTGGTGGCCCTATTTTATTTAAATTGAATTGGCTAAAGAATGGTAACTACTGGCCCCTTAGCCAATTCAATTTATTATAAAATTAATATACCAAGTATAATTATTATGAAAATGAATCCCTCCCAAAAAAAAATAATAAGAAAAATAAAATAAAGTTCAATTAATTATTAGGACTATATGTACCATATATCACTTATATGTGGAGCAAATAGATAAAAATACTCAAATCTCTTTTTTGCATTTTCTGGTTTGAGAGACCTTGAAAAGCATTTGAGGCCCTCCTCCTTTTAGGGTTTGGATTTCAAAAATTTCTTCTTAGCTCACTAATAAATAATTTTAGAAAGAATAAACACCCCAAATTTCAACTTTTTTCAGAAAAAATTAAAACTAAAATCTTAATTTGTCTAAAACACTCCAAATTTCATCTTTCTAGATCCAGAGGCTTGGGCTGTGTGTGAATCAATGAATAAAAACCTCATAAATTTCTCTTTATACAGAGTAGGGCATAAAGATCTACCATATTTTGAAGAGAGTTTGAAAAATGACAAAATTTATCTAGAAAAAAACTGGATATATTTTAAAAAGAATATGAAATAATTTTTTTTTTAATGTGTTTTAAACATTATATCATACGAAAAAAGGAGGGGTGGAGTCAAAAATGAAAATTCTATCCCTTTCAACCAAACTATTTATACAAAATTTGTTTATTTTAATTGAATGTAATGGAAGGCAGCCCAGAGGTAGTGAGGAAAGAAAAAATTAACACACATATCAAATAAGGTGTAATTTATTGGAATCTTCCTCCTTTCCTTTCAAACCGACGTTTCGGAGGATTTTCCCTCCTTCTTCAGGGTTTCAAAGGGTCAATGAATGAAACAAATAAAATGTTTTCCTTCTTCTCTCCACAGTAGTGTTCGAAAACTTTCTTCATTTTTAACAAAGGCATAGAAAAACATTTTTTTCCCTCCTTTTCTTAATTAAATTAAGATTTGTTTATTTTCTTTGAAAGACGAACTGGTAAGCAAAATAAGTAGGTTATAATGAAAGGCAGTCAAATTATTTAAATTTTTTATTCAAATTCCGACGTTTCGGAGACCTTTTCTCTCCTTCTTCAGGGTAACGAATAGTTATTGATGGGTAAGCATAACTCGGAACCCATCTGTCTCTCTTTCAGTGATAACAACAATATTACAATACTTCTACTACTAACTAGTTAGTTGACTAAAAATACACTTATGATATAATGGTGAAAAGTATTGTAATATTGTTATTTATCACTTTGAAGAAGACGAATGGGGCCAGTTATGCTTACCCATCAGTAACTATTCGTTACCTGAGAAGGAAAAGGTCTCCGAAACGTCCGAATTTGAATAAAAATTTGAAATATTTGCCATAACCTACTTATGTATACAAAATTTGGTTGAGTTTGATCAAAGGGGCTAGAATTTTCATTTTTGACCCTCCCCCCATTTTGGGTGGTTAGTTTTTGCATTTCTAGCTTTTTTGGAGCCCACAGAATATATATAGAAAAGTTGGTTGAGTTTGGTCGAAAGGGCTAGAATTTTCATTTTTGCCCCCCCCTCCTTTTTTGTCTGAAAATGTTTAAAACACACATTTTCATTTTTTTATACCTCTTCAAAATGTGGTAGATCTATGCCCCACCCTGTATAAATATATTTATTTGCATCTCAAAAAACTGCAATACACGTGATCTGAACTCATTATATAAGTACGGGTAGTGGTCTTGAAATGTTTTTTATTTATTTACCTTCAATTTAATTATCCAAAAGTGAAGATCAAATTGGCTACATTGAAATTAGAATAGGAGTACTTGAAAAAGAGCATTTTCAGAGATTCCAGCCATTCCAATCCTTCACTTATTCTATCTAAGTGAAAGCAAAAGGGAAGCAGCTTAGCTGGGTTTTCTTTTTAAGGGGCTCCTTTCAAATCCCGCTAGAAAGAAACTCTGCTTAATATTTATCAAAGACGACATGAAGGAGCGAGATGATATGATATGGGTGTAGCAAAAAGGGTTGAGGGGCTGCTAATAAAAAAGATGTTATCTGATCCCTCCGTCTGATAAGCGGGCTCTTTTGTCCTCGCCACTCGCCAATTAAGGATGAGCAGACACTTGGTTGATTGAGATCGGCAACTTGGAGCACGCCAAGGCTTATCTTCATCCAATACCCGTTTCAAGATCTTATCAGTTGTCAAATTTAGACAGGCGGGCTATCTATTTTCATACTCGGGGATTAAGAAACGAAAATGGAACTGAGAGAGAGAGATCTTTCTTTTTTTATTGCAAAAGGTTATTAAATATTTACCTTTTGATCTACTTCTGTCCAAAAGTGGACACTGAAGGGGTCAGGGCGAACTCAAGTAGACAGATCCTTTAAATCTAATAACTCTCTCTGGTGAAGTACTTAAAAAAAACTTATCTAATTAAAGTTTCATTTCAAGTCTATTCTGTAGGCAAGCTGCTTACTTTTTAGCTTTTTTAACTAAGATTGTTTCAAATATAAAACAAAAAGTAGGTACTTCTCAGTGTCTTAGTTTGATGCTTTGGATTTAATTAAAAATTTCATTTTTTTTTTTTTTTTCTTTACCATACTAAATTTGCCGAAAAAACTTAACAATTCCCAAATACCTTCAAAACTACCTATTAAAAGAAATTTATTGATGAATAAAAATAATTTAACAGCTCCGACGAGAATCAAAACTAGTAATAACACTCCAAAAACTAAAAATCTCTACCTAAAACTCCTCTTGACAAATCATTAAAAAAAAGTATTAGTACACTTGAAGAAACAAAAGTCCAAACGCCATTTAATTCAAATAAAACCAACATTCCAAAAGCGCCTAAAAATGCATCAACTCTGGCTAAAAAACCTCTTGTTAGTTCATCAAAAAAAAAACACCCCTCTCAAAAATAACTAGCACTCCAAAAACTCCCAAAAATATATCAACTCCGGCTTTTTACCAGGGACGAACATCGCCCTGTCCCAACCATTGTTAGGTCCCCGCCAACTAGGAGGGGAGCGCGGACGCTGCCACGCACTCAACCGAGTCCTAACACAGGGTATAGTCAAGTATAATAATCGCGGATGAAAAAAGTGTTTTTTTTATCGTTTTTTTGAAATATCTCAAAAAAAGACTAAAACCATTTTATTTAAAAATTGATCAAAACCATATGGCGTTTGTGGCTTACAAAAAAGCTATAATGACTGAATATCAAAAAAATTAGGTTTTATTATTTTGTCAAAATGTCTGTTACTACATTCGTTAGTTAGTACCTACGTTACCAAATTTTGTGTACGCTCTAGCTCAAAAAACTAGTGAGAATATCAAAAATAAATTTAACACAATAGATTCTATATATTGAAGTTAAGAACTTATTAGATTTTGATTAAAATGAAACCAAAAATTAAGACGGGAGGGGGCTCTTAAATAATTAAAATTATAAAATTTTCAAACATAAAAAACAACAGGACAAATGGAATTTACTATAAAAGGGTTGTATAATAAATCATCTGGTGTGTTAACCATACGACTTTCTCATTTTCATTTATTTGAAATCATCACGACACTACTAATTCACACCCCTTCTTTTATTTCGTTTTTTTATATTTTCTCAAAAAAAAAAAAAAAACGAAAAATCTCAATTAAATGTCCACTTCCGGTTTTCCGATTTCAATGACTGATTTATTGCGCCACGCAGAGAGGCAGCCCTTTACAGAAAGAAAATAGATTTGTTTACAAATTAGGTTGTAACACCTCATCAGCCGTCCAAAAATAATGCCAGATGTTGTGGCTATTGGTAAAATGTCAATGTATATATGGGGGCAGTAGAATACGGTTCTGGTATTCTATTTTTATATATACATTGACATTTAATAATACAACATCTGGCGTATTTGGACGTATTAGTGTTAACCTAATTTGTAAACAAATCTATTTTCTTTGTAAAGGGCTGCCCCCTCTGCGTGGCATAATAAATCAGTCATTGAAATCGGAAAACAGAGTGGACATTTAATTGAAAGATTTTTCGTTTTTTTTTTTTTGAGAAAATATAAAAAAACGAAATAAGAGGGGGGTGTGGGTGTAGTGTCGTGATTTCAAATAAATGAGTGGAAAGTCGTATGGTACACCAGATGATTTATTATACAACCCTTTATAGTAAATTCCATTTGTATCTGTTGTTGTTTTTAATGAAAATTTTATAATTTTAATTATTTAGGCCCCCTCCCGTCTTAATTTTGGTTTCATTTAATCAATCTAATAAGTTCTTGACTTCAATATATAGAATCTATTGTGTTAGGTTATTTTGATCACTAGTTTTTGAGCTTAGAGCGTAAAAAACTGGCGAATGTAGTAACAGACATTTTGACAAGGAATAAGACCTAATTTACGATATTCGGTCGTTATAGCTTTTTTAGCGAAGCAAAACGCCGTATGGTCAATTTTTAAATTAAAATAGTTTCAGTCTTTTTAGTTATTTCAAAAAGGCGTCGCACTTTTAAATCCGCGACTTTATACCCTGTGTTAGGACGCCGATTGTGTCCCTCTAGTTGGCGGGGTTTTGTGATATTTGGGTTGGGGGGGCGATTTTCGTCCTGGTGAGTTGATATATTTTGGGTGGGTCTTGGATACATTTGAACGAGAGGTTTTAGCCAGAGTGATGCGATTTTTGAAGAAGATGGTGGTTTTATTTGAATTAGATGGCGTTTGGACGCTTTTGTTTCTTCAAGTAACCACTAATGCGCAATGATTTGTCAGAGGAGTTTTGGGTAAGTTATTGTTGATTTTTAGTGTTATTACTAGACGTCGAGAGCAAATTATTTTTATTCGTCAATGATTTCTTTTAATAGGTAGTTTTGAAGGTATTTGGGTGACCAAGTTTTTTTCGGCAAATTTGTGTGGTAAAGTAAAAAAAAAAATTGAAATTTTTAATTGAAATCCAAGCATCAGGCAAGACGCGAAATACCTACTTGTTTTATATTTGAACAGTCTTAGTTAAAAAGCTAAAGCTTGCCTACAGAATAGACTGAAATGAAACTTTTAATTTTTTAAAAATTGCTTCACCAGAAGAGTTATTAGGTGGGGTCTGTCTACTTGGTCCTTGTTGCTCGGTACTTTTGAACCGGTAGTCAAAGGTAAGCTAATAACGCACATTAAAAAAAAAGGAAGATCTCTCTCGGTCCCCGGTGTAATAGATGGCCCGCCCGCAAATGCAAATTTTGATAAGATCTTGAATTTAGTGAAGATAAGTGGCGACAACCAAGTTGCCGGTCTCAATCAGCCAGATAATCTGCTCGACTTGGTGGCGAGTGGCCGCCCCATCAGGCGGGCTTAACATCTTTTTATTAGCAGCCCCCTCAACCCGCCTTACACCCGTATCATATCATCTCAAACAAATATTAAGCAGAGTTTCTTTCTAGCGAAGTTGGGGCCCCTTAAAAAACCCAGCTAAACTGCTTCCCCTTAGATAGAAAATAAGTGAAGAGTTGGAATAACTGGGTCTGAAAATACTTCTTTTCAATACTCCTATTCTATTGAAGCCATTGAGAAGGTAAATAAATAAAGAAACATTTAGAAGACCACTACCATACTTATATAAGTTCAGATCACATGCCAGTTTTTGAGATGCAAATAAATATATTTATACGAGTGGTATAGATCTACCACATTTTGAAAATTATAAAAAAATGAGAAAATGGTATTGTTTTAAACATTTTCAGACGGAGAGAGGCAAAAATGTATAACAAACAAACCAACTTTCTATATATATTCTGTGGGCCCCAAAAACTTTAGAGTGCAAAAATAGCCACCCAAAATGAGGGAGGAGTCAAAAATGAAAATTCTAGCCCCTTTGATAAAACTCAACCAAATTTTGTATACATAAGTAGGTTATAATGAAAGGCAGTCCAAATTATTTAAAATTTTTTATTCAAATTCGGACGTTTCGGAGACCTTTTATACTTCTTCAGGGTAACGAATAGTTATTGATGGAGTAAGTATAACTCGGCTCCCATCTGTCTCTCTTTTCAGTGATAACAACAATATTACAATACTTTCACCATTATATCATAAAAGTGTACTTAGTCAACTAACTAGTTAAGCCCATTGAAGTATTGTAATATTGTTGTTATCACTGAAAAGAAGTTGAATGGAGTTCCAGTATGCTTACCCATCAATAACTATTCGTTACCCTGAAGGAAAAGGTCTCCGAAACCTCTTTGAATAAAAAATTTAGATAATTTGGACTTGCCGCCTCAACTTGCCAGTTCGTGCTTTCAGAGAAGATAAACAAATCTGAATTCTAATTAGGAAAAAAGTTTTTCTCTATGCCTTTGTTAAAATGAAGAAAGTTTTCAATTTACTCCATGGAGAGAAGAGAGAATACATTTTATTTGTTTCGTTTCATTGACCCTTTGAAACCCTGAAGAGGAAAAATCGCCGGGTTCCCGTCGGTTTGAAAGAGGAGGAGTAAATTACGCAGGTTAGTTTTTCTTTTTTTCCTCACTACTGGGCTGCCTTCCATTACATTCAATTAAAATAAACAAATTTTGTATAAATAGTTTGGTTGAAAGGGATAAATCATTTTTGACTCCACCCCTCCTTTTTTCATTGTATTTTAATGTTTAAAACACATTAAAAAAATTATTTCTTTATTCTTTTAAAAATATATCAGTTTTTCTAGTAAATTTTGTCATTTTCTCGCCCCACTTCAAATATGGTAGATCTTTTTTATTGCCCCTACTCTGTGCTCAAAAGAGAATTTATGAGGTTTTATTCATTGATTCGCAGCCAATGAATACAAGATGAAATTTGAAGAGTGTTTTGAACAAATTAAGATTTTAGTTTTAATTTTTCACAAAAAGTTGAAATTTGGGGTGTTAATTCTTTCACAAAATTATTTATTAGTGAACAGAAATTTTTGAAATCCAAACCTAAAAGGAGACTCAAATAGCAGGTCTCTCAAACCAGAAAATGCAAAAAAAGGATTTTATTATTTTATCTATTTTGCCCATGAAAGAATTGATATATGTGCATATAATCCTAATAATTAATTGAACTTATTTTTATTTTTCTTATTATTTTTTTTTGGGGAGAAATTCATTTTTCATAATAATTATACTTGGTATATTAATTTTATACAGAATTGAATTGGCTAAAGGGGCCCATTAAGGCACTATTTACTTAGCCAATTCAATTTAAATAAATGAGCCGCAAACACGGTTCTTTTAAAAAATTAATTTTATATTCCAATCCGCGAGATTGGGAATCTTCCTTCCTTCGGAAATTGAAAAAGGACATGCTCTAGCCAGGGTGGTGTTTTCCGAATTTCCGAAAATCATATGGTTCGAAATAAATAAAATGAAATATCTTCCAGATTTCAAGTCACTATCTCAATTTTAACCTGGTGCCCCAACGATTAAGTTTCCATCTAAATAATCTGGGATTTTTGGCATTGAATAATCAAATTTTTGCGGCAAATCACTTGTTCAAAAAATTTGAAACTCTGTAGACTTTATCGCATTAGTAAGTGTCCGTCAGAATTTTATAGATATGGCTGTAACTCCAAAATTATAATAGATAAAAATCTGTAAAAATTCTGAAGGAACTTCTATTATGCGATAAGTACAGAGTTTCAAATTTTTGAACCCTTTGTATAAAAAAATATTTCCATTTGGAATAGAGGAGCTTTGTCTGTTGCACATATTGAGATGGGGTGGCAAGTACAAAATAAGGACCACTAATTTTGCAATGAAGCAGGGTCAAACATTCATGAAAAAGTAATTTTCAAAGTAAATATATTTATTAGCATTATGAGAAATTGCTGTTTCCTGAAATATAATTCCTACCTTAAACTGTACATTTAGTTTGCACACTCGTAATCCTTGGACCGCCTCTCAAAATCAAATTATTATTTTATTTTAATTTGTTTTATTTGATAATGCGTTGTGTAAGTGATATTATAGGTCGTCGGTATGATTGTTGATTTTGAAAGTGTCTTTAATAGATCGCTTATGATAGCATAAACTCGCCGCTATATTTTTTCATTTGCAATATTTTTGTTTCTTTTTTCTTCACTATCTCTAAAATTACGCAATACAATTATCCGATGATCATATGATAGATAAACGATAGATAATGCCAGCGCTCCATAGTGAAGATTTGTAAGAAGAAGGCTAAGCTAAATACTTGCTTCTTTCTTTTATTATTAAATTAAAAGCAACAGCAAAGTTGTTGTGGTCGGCCTTGGATAGTTGGATGTTTCGCTGATGGATAATTTTAATATGGTGTGTCAATTTACATGTTATGTTGCGTTAAAAAAAAAAAAAAAGGGGGGGGGGGGGGGGGGGGGGGGGGGGGGGGGGGGGGGGGGGGGGGGGGGGGGGGGGGGGGGGGGGGGGGGGGGGGGGGGGGGGGGG
>JALMQS010000025.1:7559644-7580606 GCA_024734495.1 Forficula auricularia | reverse complement strand
CCTCCGGCACGCCATCTGCACCTTGGCCCTCCGGGCGGGTGGCCCTGGCGGGCAGCGTCTCGAGACGGCCAAAAGTTTGTTTGCAATATAATTTTGTTCAACTGTATTTTAATTAAATATACTCGTATTTTATTAATTAAAAATCAGCTTCAAGAAATAATCTAACTCATTGCGAAAGCAAAATAAAAAATTCTGAGTGTGTCAAGCTTACGCACGACGGAAGTGAAACTTCTAGTATTCCTCTCTCTTTTCATTTCATTCTCTTTTTTCTCTCTTACGTTAGTTTGAAGATTATAGGTTAAATAATTCAACGACGAAGCATAGATTTACTCTTTCTAATATTTTCTTATACATGAATGAATTTTGATTTATGTACAGTTCCAAAAATTCTTTTTAATGTTACATACAGCATTTTCATTTGTTTGAATGTTCAATAATAATTTTAGTGTTGAATGTGCTGTTTTTCCTCCGTCTAATAAAGTGGCAGCAATTCCAGATGATGTCATTTGTGCCAATATGAGCGAAATTAAAAATGTTTCCCTGTTCCACCTGGTGCATCCAAAAAAAGAAACCATCTTCTTGAGCAGCGACTGCATGCATAATTTTATCATAAAGTAATTTTTGTTCTGGTAACAATTTTGGTTCATTTGCTTGAACATATGCATTTAAACCATCAACATTGTACGATTGTTCACGTTGCATATCGCGATTAAATAAATCACTTACTGGCCGATTAGCTGATGGCATCCCTAATTTAATTAGTGGTTGATTCGAAATGATCATGCATAAATCTTCCAACTTAATCAAAGATTCATTATATATTTCTGGCGAGAAATTTATATCTGGATCTCCTCGAATTCTACGTAGAGCATGTAATACATCTTCACTCATTGAAGCCTTATATTTTCCCCATAATTTAGGCGGGTTAGTTGGAAAACACGTTGTCAATAAAATGGCAAACAAACATCGTATTTGATGTGGCGATGAACCGAGAGCAGCATCGGCAAGAGTTGTATCCCAATGCAATCTTCTTCTAACAATCGTAATGCTAGGCATGCACCATGATTCGTTGTATGTAATG
This sequence comes from Forficula auricularia, assembly GCA_024734495.1. Lineage (NCBI taxonomy): Eukaryota > Metazoa > Arthropoda > Insecta > Dermaptera > Forficulidae > Forficula > Forficula auricularia. The sequence continues at coordinate 7,579,525 of JALMQS010000025.1, read as the reverse complement.
CACTGAGATACTGGGAAATGTATTTATAATAAGAAACATTGATTAAGATTTGGAATGTTTCTTTCCGACAGGCTCAGGTTAGCCAACTAATAACAATAAAATAATCACATTTAAAAATATAAATTTTTCTTTTTACTTAAGAGAGAATGGTGTATTTCTGTGAAACAGTTTAATTCTAAAGTTTAGGGAAAACAAAATATATCTATAATATAATCATAATACTTCTTCAAGGCCTTTGAGAACAATGAATTAACCCACACCCATTGTCTGCCTGGGTACAAAAGAAAAAGATAAACCTTTTTTAAAACCCCAATTGGCATTCTACCTGAGAATAATTAATTTAATTATGTAAAATCGTGTGAAATCAAATCAAACCGATTTGGCCCAAAATTTAGATAAACCATCTGGAGCACTAAACAAACATATGGTGTGATTATGGTTTCGATACGTTCAGTGGTTTAGGCATGGGTCGATCACGCACATACATACTAAGGATTATATATATATATATATAAAAAATTAAATTAACAAATTATGTCTGTATTCAAAATAGATTTTATTATCTTAAAAAAAAAAAAAGTTTCTGAAATTTTGACCTGACTACCTGTATACCCCTTTCTTTTGTTAAGAGGGGTTTCATTGTTTAAGACCTGACCTTTCAGGGCAGGGATAATGTATTGTTTGCTTGGCCCTTTTAGAGGCTCTATTTCTATAGATCTTATCTGTCAATCAATTAAATATAAAAATAAAAAATAAAATCAAACCGATTTGGCTCAAAATTTAGGTAAACCATCCCCAGCACTAAGCAAACATATGGTGTGAATATGGTTTCGATACGTTCAGTGGTTTAGGCGTGGGTCGATCGCGTTCATACACCCAAAGGATTTTATATATATAGATAGATAAATAAAAAAAAAAAAGTTTCTGAAATTTTGACCTGACTACCTGTATTCCCCTTTCTTTTGTTAAGAGGGGTTTCATTGTTTAAGACCTGACCTTTCAGGGCAGGGATAATGTATTGTTTGCTTGGCCATTTTAGAAGCTCTATTTCTATAGATATTATCTGTCAATCAATTAAATAAAAAAATAAAAAATAAAATCAAACCGATTTGGCTCAAAATTTAGATAAACCATCGCGAGCACTAAGCAAATATATGGTGTGAATATGGTTTCGATACGTTCAGTGGTTTAGGCGTGGGTCGATCGCGTACATACACACAAAGGATTTTATATATATAGATATATAGAATCGGTTTCTCGAAAACGGCTCTAACGATTTTGCTAAAAATTGGTGTACTTAAGTCTGGTGAGTTATTAGTTGTGTCAAATTTTTAATCCGATTGAAATAAAGGAAGGGGGTGTAAATTAGTCATGTCGCAAAATAAATATTTAAATCGTTCATATCTCTTCTTCGGTAAGTCGCAGAGACTTGAAATTTGAAACTTAAGGTATTTAGAGGTAACAAGTTTCCGAGCATCGCTCGGTGCTCCAGGCACTAGATCTTAAACAAGGGAAGCGAGCCTTGTGAACAATTCCCTTGAAACTGACTATGAAGAGGATAACCTCCTTAGATTCACAATTAAATAAAATAAAAGAGGAGGAAAAGTGAAAACTTTTTAAAAGCTCGCCACGTTTCCAACAATTTTTTTACTTTATCCAATGCAAAGCTGGTCTTTATGAACATTGTGTGGATTTTCAGTAGCCCACACTCTACAATTTTGAACGTTTGGTTCATTATGGAGTGTAAACGTGCATTCGTCCGTGAAAACAATGTTTTTCAAAAAATCTCTGTCTTCATTACTTTTTTCCATCATTTCAAGGCAAAACGCATTTCTTCTCTCCAAATCATTTTCTTGCAACTCTTGATGACATTGATATTTATAAGAGTGGTATTTGTGCTTTTTTAAAATTCGCAATACTCTGGAATGATGTAAGCCAACGTTTTCTGCAATTTGCCTTAAAATTGTATTAGAATCTTCTGTTAATGCAGCCAAAACATTGAAGGTGTTCACATTTTCCTCGTTTTCACGTAAATTCTGTGCGTCTTTATTACACTTACAATTATTTATTACAGTGCCTGTAGTTTCAAATTTTTGAACTATTCTCTCAACCGTTGTACCAGCTGGAATTGGCCGATTCGGATATTTAACACTAAACAAGGAACTCACTTGCCGAGCACTATTTCCAGCATAAAAATATTTAATTTTTATTTCAAACATTTCCGGCTTTCATACTATTTATTTTTTAATTCTATTATTTTTCATTTGTATTTTAACTTATTTTATTAAATATTAGATACTACACTTCTTAATGTGAAACCTACCAAGTATTTTTTATCCAATAATTTAAAAAATGTTTCACCAAGTACCAACACCAAATTCCTTAAAAATACTACACTTCTTTTGACTCAACTGGAGCGAAATGATCTCCTTAAAAATTAAACTTAATTATGCAGTTATTTTAGATAGTGTTTAGATATTAAATGCTCTTTATCAGTTCTTCTTTATGTAAAATTGATATTTCTACTAGGTTGATTGTTGACCATTCTAAATATATATAAATATATAGGACACTTGAACTCGGCTTACGTTTGAAGTTAGCTAACACAAAACATGGGAGATTCAATAAAAACAAGCCCATCAAATTAAGTGTTGAGTGAAAGTAAATAATAATCTATGTCCATAATTTATATGATAAACCCCAAGATTGTTTATTTTATTTTGTTTGTGCTCCGAGAATAACCATGTACCTACACAAGCAAAAGTAAATCGGAGAAAAAAGTGAAACTTTTTCAAGACTCATTACGGAGTTTCGGTGAATTTATAATTTTAAAATGATACATATCTAAATCTGATATTTATTCGTTTTAATATTTTTTTTTTTAGAGAAACAAAGTGGTTGTCTCTCTGCTTGATGCAAATAAACATACACACATATATATCAAATATATATATATACATAAACATATATACATAACATATATATATTATTTTTCTTGGGGTTAATATCGCGTGGATATTGAAAAATTTTTTGCTCTTGCTCAGCCATGAACCCAGTTAGAATTAAAAAAAAAAAAATACCAAACTATAGTCTCAAACAAATAAATAATATTTTTTTTTTTTTTTTTTTTAAATTTATTGGATAAAAATACTTGGTAGGTTTCACATTAAAAAAAAAATAAATAATAAATAAACATATATTTTTTTTTTGGCTTTAGAGAACTATGCCCATACAGCCAAATATACATATATATATTTGATATACACTGTTAAAAAAATTTTTATAAAATTTTACTATACAAAATGGGAAGTCCGGCCTCAAAATTTTTTAGTAATATTACATACCAATATTGTATTCTTACAAAATATATCTAATTAATACAAGAAAAAAGTAATGTCAGTAATGTTTTTAGGTCTTATATTTTTTTACTTTTAAAGCCAAAAATAAAAAATAAAAAAACTAATGTTTAAAACAGTGTATTTTGTTAAATCCAGAACAAATATATTTTTGCATTTGAGTATTCAATCTACAGAGAGTCTGCCGTGGAAATTGACTCCACCCAGCTAGCGAGCTCTTAAAAAAAAAACTTTAATTTCTAACTGGGATAGGCAAGCTCTGACTTGTCTGTGTCATTCTTGATGACATGTATATTGAGAGAGAGATTTTCCTAGTCCCATTTCAGATATGTATTGTTCCAAAAATTTCGAATTCCTTTCGTTATAGTAATGTACTAGCTTATAACGAGAATAATTTTTATTTGAGCAAAACTTGACTGGACTTGTTTCTCGACCATTGATCGATGAGAGATAGCAGTTAAGGAATTCTTCAATTCAATCATTATTTCGGCACTATTTTAATGTTCACTCGAGTTCCCCTTGTACATATGCAACCGTTTTGTATCATTTTTATCCAATTTATCCAATGCGAAGCATGGTTAAAATATTGTAATCGGTCTCGCACCAAGCGCGACTTCAAAGGGTCCACAGGTAAAGACTACGGACCCATGGACTCAAGCTTGAGTTGTTTACCAAAAAAGAATTTAGTCTTTTGATTTTAAGTCGATTCTTTCACGGTTTCAGTGAAGGTTGCCATTAATAATTGGGAGAGAACAATTTATATATCATCGTCACCTATTTAGATCCTCGCTATAAGCACAAATTTTTTACACCGGAGACTGAGGAAAAGATTAAAGACGACATTTTGATTATGACAAATACTGAGAATGACGTTTTCGGTTCTCTTAATTCCAATTCCGAATGGGCTAAAAGAATGAGAATGAGTGATTCCACGGAAAAGGATATGGAACAACTAGGACCAAGGACATCTAGTTTCGTCAGAAAGTCATGCTTAAAAAACGACCTTGCTATGATGTTAGATTCGTCAAGTGAAGATGAGAGTCAAGAAATACCAGAAAATGGTAGCACTGAAACTGTACTCAAAAAGGAATTACTTTCTTACCGCACTAAATAAAGAGTCAATGTGGATAGTGGATGAAAATCCTCTGAAATAGTGGAGTGTTCATCGAGATGAATTTAAGATATTATCACCGATAGCACGAAGATTTTTATCCACTCCTACAGGAAGTGTTCATAGCGAACAATTATTTAGTATCGCGGGGTTAATTTACGAACATCTGCGTAACCGCCTTGAATCAGAAAAGGCGGCAATAATTATTACTCTTTATTAAGTATAACGCTCCTATTTTTAACTTCACTTACTAATATGAAAATTAGTAAGTGAATTTAAAAAAAATAGGAGCATTATACTTAATACTAATTTTCATTAATAAAAATGTTAATAATTATTTTATTATTGTTTTAATTCTTCATTCATATACTATATTTATATAAGATCTTAAACATCCGCATCCGCATCTGCGGATGTGAGCCTTCAAAAATCCGCATCACCATTCACATCCGCGGATGTGAAAAAATCGGCACCCGCAACATCCCTGGTTCAAAGGTAGAAAGTTCAAAGTCGAATCTGTTTTCCGTAATGGAAATACAAACATTTTAGTAAAAAAACCAACTTTTCACGACGTTCTTAAGTTATAGTGGAATCATTTTCTTATTAATATATTAAAGAATAATTATCATATTAAAGAGAATTGTTTTTGATTGCGTTTTTTTAGAGAAGATATATATATATCGCTAGATTAATGCTGGTTGAGACTATTGGAGTCTGCTGAATCTTAAGTCTGGACCAAGAGAGAATGAAAAAGATGTGATCCATCTAGCTATGATCCAGCATCATTTCTCGATTAGGCCGCATGACGCTTTTATATCAAACACTAAAATGGATCACCAAATGGATTTGTAATCTGAGATGTTATATATTCAATCCCCAGTCCAGCGCGCTCAATCTGTTAACACGTATGTAAGGTGTTTGCTATCAATTAATCATAAGTTTCCTATATTTGATTCAATCGCGAATATTCGGCAGGTATTTTTCTGAGATATTAAGTGAAAATAATATCCGAATTTATATATTTCTGTGTTGAAATTAATTGATAGCAAACACCTAACACACGTGTTAAAAGATCGAGCGCGCTGGACTGTTGGATTGAATATATAACATCTCAGATTACAAATTCATTTGGTGATCCATATTAGTGTTTGGTATAAAAGCGTCATGCGGGATAATCGCTAAATGATGCCAGGTGGATCACATCTTTTTCATTCTCTCTTGGTCCAGACTTAAGATTCAGCAGACTCCAATAGCCTCAACCAGCAGTAATCTCGCGGTATATATATCTTGTTTAAAAAATGCGATCAAAACAATTCTCTTTAATATGTTAATTATTCTTTAATATATTAATTATAAAATTATTTAAATTCATTATTTCAAGTTAGAAATATATAAATTCGGATATTATTTTCACTTAATATCTTACAAAAATCGCCTGCATTCGATTCGCAATTGAATCAAATATAGGAAACTTATGATTATAGTGGAAGTATCTGAATTCAGAAACACAGATACAGATAGAGAGCACAAAACTCATCGTTGAAAAAATTTTTCTCCATGTTTACGTAAAACAATTTTCAACATAATGAGCAAAAAATTTTTTAAATTCTTAGATGAAATCAATACTAGGCTTTTCAGGCGACATCTGCGTTAAATTCCTTTAAAATTTCTTCAATCCCTTCAATTTTGTTTCTTATACCTTTTTAAAATTTTTTTTAATTTTTCCACCCCCTTAATTTTGGGCCGATATGCACCAAAATCTAATCAGCTCTTAATCTCAATGGACCAAATCTACCTGTGAAATTTGGTTTCGATATTCATACTAGTTTTTGAGCTAGCTCGTCCACAAAGATTTGGTAGTGCACAGACTAACTAACAGAATAACAGACTAACTAAGAGACATTTTGACAAAACAATTATTATCTCGAAAAACATAATTTTTTCGATGTTCACTTATTATAGCTTTTTTGTAGAGCGAAATAGCATGGTTTCGCTAAATATTTTTAATCAAAATAGTTTCAGCCGTTTTTTAGATATTTCGAAAAAAAGAAGGAAAAAAACACTTTTTTCTTGCACGATTACAATACTTGACCATACCCTAGTAAAAGGAGTTTGAAATTTATTTTACTAAAAAGGCCACATATGTAAATATTTCTACCTATCTGTTATAAATTGATGTTGGATAAAAATAAAGATTTGAGCATCTTTTTTTTGAAATGGTTGGAATGTTTTTCAAAAAATCAGCTCGGGTTAAACTTAACCTAAGTATATTAAAAGAAAGAATTTAATTTTTATAATAAATTCTAGAATTTTAGTAGAAATATTTTTTATATTGCGATATCAGAGGGGATGAATCTCCCAGGAGTCAGAACCTGAGAACTAACATGCTTTCCGGGCATTCTGCTCACACTCTCGAGACAAAAAACCTCTCTCTTAATCGCAATATATCTACTAAAATCCTAGAATTTGTCCTAAAAATTTCTTTCTTTCTTTGATTTTGGATAAGCTACGAGGTTCAAAAAGACAAGTCTAGACAAGTTTAGTCGAATAGAAATATTCTTGTAATTTGTATTACTCTAGAAACGCTCTTTCACTTGGGATAGAACGAGACTCTTCAGATATAAAGAGAGTAAAATAATAGTCTATTATTTCAATCGACTCAAATACAGACTAAATTAAAAATGCAACTAGAGAAATGATTAAAAGAGAATTCTCTTTTAAATAAATCAATAATAATTACAAATTTTATTTACTAAGCTCAGTTGGAGATCACAACACCTGGGTAACCAAAATAATTAATTCACTAATTTTTTGCCTTTTTTATGCTTAGGAATATCTTTTTACTTTCACATTTATATTCTATAGAATATAATGTGGAGAATATTGCGATGTCCAGTCTGCGTCCTGACTATTTGAGAGTTTGTATCTCAGAGATGAAAAAAGTTAATTTCATTTTGTAAATTCTAGGTGGAAGGAATCGATGCCCTTAATAGTTGGAAACCGGGCTTAGGACATAAAACCAGAAATTGTGGTCCCCAGAGGCCAAAAATCCATTCGTCAGTGCGTATGTACGTATGTACGTGTGTACGTATATACCCCCCCCCCTGAGTTTTGCAACCATAAGTCTCAGAGCTACGAAATTCGAAGGTTAAGCTCGAAATAGGCTAGAAGGAGTACAGCAAGCAAGGACTAGTATCCTCGGAGTGGCCGCTAGCGGAGATGTTGGAGAGGGTGGGGGCCGCTCCCCTGAAGGCCTCGCAAAAGATGGAGATCTTGAGACTTCATGTCTCTTCCCACAGGTATCCATCCCCTGGTGTTAGGCGGCGTTACGGTGGGCGACCTCATCACCATCGATCGCCGGGTGCGGGCATTCATTAGAAAAACCATTAACTTGCCTCGCGACACTCCAGAGGGTTTCTTCCACGCCAGGATAAGGGACGGGGGTTTGGGGGTTCCTTCCTTTAGTTGGCACGTGCCACTTCTGACACATGCTCGTATAAGCCGAATGTCATCTTCGAGCTTTGATGCAGCGAGAGCTGCATCTGAGACGTATCATGTAATCAGAAGGATTAATTGGGCCACCGATGCCCTCCGAAAATTTGGCGGCGTGGAGGGAGCCGGGGAATACTGGGCCCGCCGGTTGTATGACAGTGTTGACGGTAAGGACTTGGGACTTTGTGCGAGGGCTACCCCGTCGTACTCCTGGGTGAACTACCCTGGTCTGCTGAGCAACGGCACGTTTAAGGACCTCTGCCGCCTCCGATCCGGCTCTCTCCCTTCTGCTGTCCGCACAAGTCGCGGTAGGCGGGAGGGGGTGTCCCGGGGTGTAGGGCCGGGTGCCCCAAAACGGAGACGACGGCCCATATTATCCAGGGCTGTGGGCGGACACACGACGGGAGGATCAAAAGGCACGACGCCGTTGTCCGATGTCTGGCGGACGATTTAAAAAAAGATCTCCTAGGGTGGAGCTGGAGTATTTATACTCCAGCGCCGCCGGAAATCGTAAGCCAGACATCGTGATGGCAGGGCCGGAAGATCGGGTGACGGTCATTGATGTCCAGGTGGTCTCCGCGCTCGCCGGACTGGAGGTTGCTAACAAGAACAAAATTAATTATTATAGCTGCAACTCCAGTCTGGTCGGGAATATCGCGGAGAGGTTCGGAGTCGCCGCCGGTGCTGTTACCGTTTTGGCGGCGACAATATCGTGGAAGGGGGTGTGGTGTCCCCGGTCCTTCAGGGACCTGCGCGCCCTGGGTGTCCCCAAAACTACATTAAACAAAATGACACTCAGGGCGATGCTAGGTTCCCTTTTTAACTTTTCGAGTTTTATGAGGCGGACTTTCAGGACGGGGCCCGGCCTTAATTGAATACAAATATAACTTTAGATTTATGTGCATTGCTGGGCTGGCCATCTTCGACAAATGACCTTTCTGCAGTGGCCAGTCCATTTTAAAATAATTTTAATGATTTCTTAGCATTTAATGTTAAATTTTATTTATAGATATTTTTTGTTTTGTTTTTTTGATAGTAATATTTATTTATTTCTTTGTTGATAGCTTTGCACAGTTGTGGGGCGCTTTTTGCGCTCCCAACACTCTGGCCTCGGTTCTAGATTTGTGTCATAGTCGCCTGTATATGTATTTTAATCATAAATAGCCACAACATCTGGCATTATTGTTTGGACGGCTGATGAGAAGTTGTACTCTGATATGTAAAAAAAATCTGTTTTCTTTTTGTAAAGGGCTGCCCCCCTCTGCGTGGCACAATAAATCAGTCAATTGAAATCGGAAGACCGGAAGTGGACATTTACATGAAAGATTTTTCGTTTTTTTGATTTTCTCAAAAACGACTCTAACGATTTTTTAAAAATTAGTGTATTTATCAAGTGTCATGAGTTAATAGTTGTGCCAAATTTTTAATTCGATTGAATTAAAGGAAGGGGTTGTAAGTTTCACTTGGTATCAAAATTTTTAATGGTTCCTTAACCAAAAACTGGTTAGTAGCTTCACAACTTTCAGTTTAAAAATTCAGAAAATCCAAGTTAACGGAATATAGGAAGCTGAAATTTATCACACATATTGGACTTTTGAGCCAAGATTCAACTTTTGCTCACAATAAATTATAAATGCCTTGGCGGATAGAGTATTAAAATTGAATATTAAAATGAATTTCATCCATGATGGTTATAGTATGGTTGTAAATCAATTCCACTAAACAATCGATATCAAATTATAGCTTCGATAGGGACGCTAAGTTCTTTTTAACATATATATACCTGTTCGAACTCTTAAGCTCAAAATTAGTATCTTTAAGGATGGATGTCTATAGGAAAGAAATGAAAGATAAATTTCTCTTTAACAAAAAACTATATTTTTTAATGTAAAATAATGAATGTGTTGTTAATAAAAACAAAGAAAATTAACTTAGATTGTATATATACGTAGATATATATACACTTTATAACTAAATACTTAAACTTTTAGACATATAATATATTTTATTATATGTCTAATTACAAATGAATGGTTTCAGTGGTGGTAAAGGGCAGCCTCTGAATTATCTTGGAGAGATGAATAGGTGTTCTTTTGCTTCAGAACCAATGATGATAAATGCTTTTGAGTGTAGGTACCTTTGGTGTACACACTTTCAATAATGTAAAAACCTTAAGAGAATTGGTTGTACTTTCATTAAACCTTCATTGAATTGATTTTACCTTCAGGCCACTTTTTTGACTGCTTGCTTATTTCAACAAACTAACTTTTATTTAGTTATTAAACTAAATATTGATTGACTATGACGAAAAATATAGTCGAATGAATATACCAGCGTAAAATGTGGTGCGATATTTTTTGAGATGTTTACTCGAAGAAATTTGAAATAAGAAGGATGGCAAAATACGATATTATTTGGAGCCTGGGATCAAAAAGGATGCATGTTAGGGTGTTTCTAGGGCACAAAAATCCCTAGCGCCGAGAAACCGAATTGGCGTGGATTTTGAATTTTCTATATGATTACTTATATTTAACCACATGATAACTTGTTTACAAAGCTCGGAAACATTCTCGAAATGATTAGACTCGCCTAGCTTCTACGCAGTTTCTAATCATCTACGCAGGATTGGTTGCCTAAATAAAGACAAGTCCAGACAAGTTTTAGTAAGTAATAATAGAAATATTATTGTAATTTGTATTATTCTAGAAACGCTCTTTCACTTGGGATAAAACGAGACTCTTCAGATATAAAGAGAGTAAAATATTAGTATATTATTTCATTAGACTCAAATACAGACTAAATTAAAAATGCAAGAGGATTCTCTTTTAAATAAATCAATAATAATTACAAATTTTATTTATTTCTAAAGTGTAAAAGCTTTTTTAGTTACAAACTAATAAAATACAATAATTTCAGTTAATTATTATTATTTATTTTATTGATTCACCAAAATTTCGGTCACTTCTGGTTGACCATCTTCAGTAGTACTAAAAAATGGAAAAATGAAACATTTCGTAAATTTTTTAAACAATTACATAATATAACAATTACAGAAGTTTGAATTCATACATACAATTTCGTTCAAGACCTGGATATTGTCACTTTGTATACATAAATCATCTTTAAATTACGAGTATTAACATAGATATTTCACACATTTATATCAATCAAATATAGCGATAATTCATAAAAAACATTTATCATTGACTAGAATCAATTTTGAACTGATGACCAATTGAAATATTATTTTTATTTTTTCTTAATTATCATATTACGAAATCAATTCTCAACTAAATAAAACTATCGTTACAAACAAATCTATTCTGGAAACTCATTAAGAGTCAATTCATTTTTATAAAATACATATCAATATATATATTTATGTATACAAAGTGACAATTTCGTAATTTTTTTAAACAATTAGACGATACAAAAAATATAGAAGTCTGAATTTATACATACGATTTCGTTCAAGATCTAGATATGGTCACTTTCTATTCATAAACCATCCTTAACTTATTAACATAAATATTTCACACATTTATAACAATCATAAAAAGCAATAATTCATCAAAAACACCTATCATTGACTAGAATCTATTTTAAACCTTTCAATTGAGAAATGATTTAAAAAATTAAGTCACTTAAGTTTTGGAAAAATTTGATAAAAATGATAACTTGTTTACAAAGCTCGAAAACATTCTTAAAATGATTGGACTCGCCTAGCTTCTACGCAGCTTCTAGTCCTCTACGGCGAAACGGTTGCCTAAATACAGGCGCACATGAAATTCTGAAATTAATCATCTTACTTTCTGCTAAGTTAAAAACATTAAATTCGAAAGATCTTTTGCATATTTTAACCACTACAGTCCTTGAAGTATTTTTTATAATTCTTACTGCCTAACAATTTTATTTGTTTTATTAGTACTAAGTCTCAAAACAAACTATAAGAGTTAAAAATACCGATAGTCGAAGACTTGATATTTCTAAAGAAATCACGAGACATTGTCATCTACTAGATCGGAGCTGAAATTGATAATTTTTTTATTATATGTTAGAAGTGTTGTGTTTTACTCATTCGGGATTCGCAACCCGAGTACCAAAATTAACAATCTAGGTCAATTAGCTGCATGTAAGGTAGACCGGTTCTATTCACAACGATTTGAATACAACCCTTCAGACATGGAATTAAAATTTCAGCTCGGATCTAGTAAATCACAATCTTTCTTGATTTTTTTATAATGATATTGTGACAAAGAAATTAAATATAAAAATAAATCAAGTACAAGTTGGCTTGTAATCAGGAACTTAAAAAAAATCCCAAATCGCTAAAGTTTGCCAAATGCATACCAAGTCATTCAATCCCCATGATGATAAAACCAAAATATTTGTATTTCCGAAAACCTACTGTTTAGATTTTGGGATTCTTAATTTCAGAACAAAAAGATCAAAAAAAAAAAAAAAAATCGATTCTTATTTAAGCTTTTGTTCTTATAAAGCTAATATGGTGGAATTCAATACGAAAGTTTGTGCTAATAAGCTCTATCTTTCCGTCAAGTTTAAGCTCTTTTAGGTTGAATCGTTCACTTCTAAAAAATTGTCTATTCACCAAAATTTGTTAATGAGTATTGGAAAAGTTTTCCTTCCAATTTCGGATTTCTTATAAATGTTAATTTCTTATGAAAGAGGAGGTGTCATGTGAATGTAATTAATATAAAGTGAACTTTATTGAATAGAATTCATTTTATATATCGATATTGATCCCAAGAAAATAATGTTTTACTTTTTTGAAAGTTTTTTTTTTTAATTTTATATACAAAAACTCGCCAAATTTAACAAAAGAATATGTTTTTAATTTTGATACAATTTCATCTTTGAGAATTAGTATTTAATTAAAAATAAAATTTTAAAGAAATATGCAAGATTTTTTCAATCATTATGTTTGAAGGCATTTTCCAGATTAACTTTGTAAATTTTCATAATTAAAATCTTTTCATTTTCGAGACAATTTCTTGAATCTGTCCACCTTGCAGCTGTCGGGGCGTAATCAAACTTGATACCGGCCTCTACCATATACGAAACCCCGAATTCGAATAAATGAACCCCAACAAAAGTTACGTCCATACATAAATATGTATATAAATTAAACGAGGAATTCTTGTATATATTGATATATTGAATCGGTTTCTCGAAAATGGCTCCAACGTTTGAATGAAATTCACGGGTTAGGGGGTTTTTGGTTTGACAATTCGTTCTGTTACGGTCTCATCTTCGGTTAAGTTGTTTTTGATGGGTTTTTTGTTAATTGAAATAATTATTTTCAGTTGTTAGTTTCGATAAGAATGTGTAATTACATTTTTATTCAATTTCCTTTTAATAATTAATTGTTTTTTTTAGTTTTATATCCCACTAATAATTCATTACAAATATTATTATATATTAGAATTTTCCAATTTGATTAACTGGAGGTATTTTTTATTGCGTTTTAAATTGTTAAATTATTAAAAGTAATATTAATATATCAATTTGAACTAAAGCAAAAAATACCGAGCAAAGGTGTTCCATGTACCATGCATATAAATACGAGTAAAAATAAATCTTTTGTAAGAACATTCTATAAACGTTAATTGAATTACCAAATGTTTCGATAGAATTTCTCTTTTTATCAATGGAATTTGAATTTAAAATTTTTCCATTTCTAAAGGGAGAAATTCTCCCGAAATGTTTGGTATTTCGGCAATTCTCTGGTAACTATGGCGTCGCGATCTGACGATGGATTCTTATAGTACTCACCAAAATAAGACGAAAATAAAGAATACCATTTTTCGAGATTTCGCTTAGTTTTAGAGATATCCAGTTTAAAAATACTGTTTTATTTATTTATTTTATTTTATTTTTCATTTGTTTTTTATAGAAGCCACGGAAACTGTAGTATCACGGTGGCGCCGCTACTGACGACGGATTCTTTTAGAAAATGAATACTAATTAAAAAATAATTAGTAAATGCCCAAAAAATTCGAATATGTAAAAGTCGTTGACGGTTCGGTTAAGATATATTCAGTTCGGCTCGATTCAGATCTTATATCTTCATTGTCTTCTAACGCCAACCTAATCGCCTAAAAACCAGCACGAAATGAAGATATACGATCCGAACTGAGCCGAACTGAATATATCTTAACCGAACCTTTCAAAGTTAGTTCGGGAACCCATTTTTTTATCTAAATGAACCGAGATGATGAATGGAACCGAACCTATGAAAAGTTCTAAAAGTCAAAATTGCCAACGACGACTGGCGTTCACTTGAGACAATTTGAGACATCACGGTCCATAAACTCAATTTCTGTTCAAATTTGTAGTTTAAAATTTTATTTTTACTTTCCGACTTATTCTGTCTATTTCCAAAAGAATCCGTCGTCAGATAGCGGAGCCACACGGAACTCGTGATACTACGGTTTCCGTGGTTTCTATAAAAAATCAATTGACAAATAAAAGAAAATAAATAAAAAAAACAGTATTTTTTAAACTGGATATTTCAATTAACATTTGAAGATTGTTTTTATATAAGATTTGTATTTATTTATATAATCAAAATCAATAAATATAGATCTTTTATAAGGATTCCGAATGTTTCGGGAGAATTTCTTCCTTGGAGGTTCTTCAGGTACGTAGGAAGTCAAACGAGTGTCGCTGCAGACTTTCTATTGACTAAAGTGGTATCGTCATGAATTCGTCAAAGTAAATACATCAAAATATATATAAATATATGTATATATAAAAATATAAATACAACTATTCCAAAATAACAAATAATGGACTTACTCCACTTTCAAAATAAACGGCTCACATATAATTATATATAATTTCAAATAACGAGCGTTGCAAGGCTCCAAACAAAATAAACTGCAACGGATCGTTGCTAAACTTTATCCAAATTCATTTGAAATATTAATATGTTCTTGAGTAAAGTATATTAAAATATAAATTTACTAAAAACTTTATTTAACCTTTTTTGTGGTCCCCAAGGTACTTAATTAGGATATTAAATTTCATCAAAATTGGTTAAGTCATTTTCAAGATATTTAGAAAAAACTAAAAAAGTACTGAAATAAAGTACTAATGTTTGTGGACCGATATGTACCAAAAACTAATCAGCGCTTCATTTTGTTAAACTAATGGTAGGTTTTCAATTTCATTTCAATCAGCGCAAAGGTGTGGAAAAAATCGTGGACGAAAAAAACGATAACATCCATACATCCATCCATCCATCAGCAAGCACTTCCAAAAAAAATGGCACTTTTTGGCCTCTCGACGTGATTCCAGGTAATTTTTGGCAAAACCGTCACGTGCTAAAATTCAATCTCATTGAATACTTCATTTTGTGACCTTAATTGAGTCTATGGGTTCCGTAGTCTTTACCTGAGGACCCTTTGAAGTCGCGCTTGCCGCGAGAGCGATTACAATACTTTCCCCATGCTTCGCATTGGATAAAGTAAAAAAACAATTTTGCGGAGAGAAATTGTGAATTATAACACTTAAAGGTGATCAAACGATTTTTACAAGCTCTTAAAATAATCCCTATATATTTTTTTAAAACTTGTAACAATATCTTTGAGATGGCGATGATAATTATTGTACATTTGAAGTAAAAATGCTAAAAAATCCAATTTCCCATAAGACTCCATGTTAAATCTCGAAAATTTAATTTATTAATATCTTGTCAGTAAAATTGGTTTATAGTGAAACATTGTTAAAATTAAATTAGGTTGGAGTTGGTGGTGTTTCTCCTTGTGAAACACCACCAACTCCAACCTAATTTAATCTTGTCAGTAAGTTGATTAAAGTACTCAAAAATTATAGATGGGACTTTTTTCATATTCATAAGCTTATGTTGATTTTTCTATAATTGTCTAATCGATAATAGTAAATTTAATAAAAATTGAAGAACCTCCTCAACCAATGGAATTTAGTTAAGGTAGTTGTTTCGCGACAATATTAGCAAAAAGTTAATGCTAGAGTATATAGAACAGACAATAAGGATTCATAATTCATAAGACCAAAACGTTTTGCTGTTTATGTACCGATTCTAGCTAATACCGTGCTCAATTGGTAAATCTGGCACCATTCTAAGAGATTGAATATTTTTATATTAATATAAAATATAGCGCATGTGCGCTTTATAAATCTTTCTCTGGTTAAATAAATGCGCTGTTGCAAAATTGTTTTTTGTGTAAATTTTTTTATACATTTTTCATTATTTATTCATTATTATCTCAGAAACTGTGTTGTAACTATGAACCAAAATTGTCTTAAAATATGTATTGGTTATTGTTTAATGTTGGTTTAGTTTTTATAAAAATGGTAAGAAGAGTTTTTTAATTATAATTAAATATGTATGTAAACTTTCCGATATCCCGTATAGTGCAATGTATAAGGGTCTGAAAAACTATTTTTGAAATTTAATATGTCCCGAACTATATTGTTCATAAATTTTGTTTTGCCACCAATTGATGCAAAACTATTTAAATAATAATCTGTCTGAATTTCAAAAAAATTCTAAGAAAACCCATTTGGTGGAACTACCTTAAATTTACAAAAAGAAAAAAAATGGCTTAATGTAATGAATATAAAGCATTCTTTATATTCATTACAAAAAGTAACTTTTTTTAAAATGAAACTATTTTTTGCTAAGAGTAGCAAGGTTGTAGATTCATAAATAGAAATCAATGAGGTTGTCCTCTTCTTGCTCCAAATAAACATATATATAATTTTTTAGAGAATATATTTTCGATATAACTTTTAAGGAGTTCGGTGTTGGTTCTATGTGAAACATTTTAATATAATAATAAAACTTGAGTAAGATACGAGGTAGGTTTCACAAAAAAAGAAATAAAAACAAAATTGAGTTTTGAATTCGATATATTTTGGGGGTTAGCCCATCATATATATAACGGATATAACATTTCGACTATCAACAAAATTTATAATAAAATCAAACGTAAATTCACTATTTCACACTTACACTCATTAGAATCGGGAACTGAAAAAATATATAGAAGAATACCCTTCATTTCTAATCATCTGACATCTCCATTAGCTTATAAGCTTAGATCATATGGAATCACTCCTGCTTTATACAACAACAACAATTTAGGCTCCCAATTAATTAACAATAAAATAGACATAATTGATAAATTAGACAAATCAGGAGTGTATAAATTAACTTGTCAAGATTGTGATGCTTTTTATATTGGGCAGACAGGTCGCGCTTTCAAAATACGTTACTCCGAGCATGTAAGAGCTCTTAATCATCTCAATAAATCCGATAACATTAATTTAGATTCGACCTCAGCCTTCGCAATTCACTTACATGAATCTAACTATTCAACCTCTAATAATAACCCTATCCCCATTCATTTCGAAAGAAAAGGCCCTAAAATGGGATCTCTTGGAATCCACCGAAATAAAAATAGCCCTCTCTAATAATTCAAATATTTTAAATAATCAATTGGAAGTGTATAAAAATACAATTATTGATTATATGTTATAATAAATTAACTAAACATTCCTTCCATTGTTCGCACATTAAATATACTAGGGTAATTGCATTCTCTCATGCACCTTTCAAGTTGTACCTTCTCAGGTACTTGTCCATTCGTTATTATAATAGCACGTATAGATTCCTTTCAGCCAGTTCAAATCTCAATAGAAAATATTAATTCTTAGAACAACTTCTCCTCTTCCCCTACTTTCCCCTCACCACATACATTTAAAAAAAAATTTTAAAAATTGTTACTTGTAAAACTATTTTTCCAATATATAATCAGTTTTCTTAGACTCCTGATGATGGGCTAACCCCCGAAATATATATCGAATTCAAAACTCAATTTTGTTTTATTTCTTTTTTTGTGAAACCTACCTCGTATCTTACTCAAGTTTTATTATTATTTATTTTCGATAGTTTAACCTTCAACATCAGTATTTTTAATTACAAATATTTGATCTGTTATTTCTCATGGGTTCAAACTAGGGGTGATCCGCGATTGGAAGTAGCTGTACACCTCTATGGAAGTATTTTGGGAGTACTTGGAAATATTTGAAAGTGATTGTAAACATTTGGAAGTACTTGGAAATATTTGAAAGTACAAGTGGAAGTAGGTGTTCAGCATATTAGGTCGCGGTTCCCCATTCGGGTTCAAATATCCAATTGGATTTCGATAAATTCGTATAGCAAGCAGATGCGAATTCGTTTGGACTTTTAATAAACGTTTGTCGATTACTTTTTATAAAAGATTTGCATATATATTAGGTATATAAAATAAAATAATATAATCTTTCTATTTTGAGGGCACAATGGTTCTTTTTTATCAAAGTATACAAGTTCTATTGTTAAATTATTATGACAAAAAAACTCTCGTTGAGTTTTTTTCTCTTTTCTAATTTATTAAATTTATTGATTATTTATAATTAATGATTATTGTATGGAATTTCATGTAACTGAGCTGCTTTTCAATTCAAATTATTAGTTTTGATCTTATTATGATACATTAATGTATTCATAATTTGTTTGAATGTTATTATTAATATAGTAGGTTTTATATACATACTTTCTTTTGAATATGTATTCATTCATTTTTATATTAATATTTATAGATCAAATAAATAAATTCATGAACCCTTTTAAATAAAATCATTCGTTGCCTCAACCTGACCTAATTGAAATTAATGTAGCCATCCCAATGTGTTTATCATACACCTGACCCCCTCTCTTATATTTAGTATTTAATAAAATATTTTATAATTATTTACGAAAGAATATCCGCTTCCCCTCTTGATTTTTGGCCCATTAGCAAAAAATCATATCTTGTTTTAATTGAAAAGTTTTTGTTTTCCGAGAGTAGCAGAGTTATTGATTCACAAAGAGAAACAAAGAGGTTGTTCTCTGTCCTGAACCAAGAGAGCGAAAAAGATATGGTCCATCTAGATGTTAACCGGTATCAATCCGCGTATAGCCCGCGATACACGGACCACCCAGAGGGACATGGCATCTCAAGTTCTTATATATTACTCTCTCGATTCAGACGCCTTTTACAAGTCTATTCTTACATAGAGATGATACAAATTAATTTGGGAATTCACTCTCTTGGTTCAGGATATAGAGAATCCGCTGAGACCTCAATGGTTCTTATAAAACGGTAGTCTCGCTAAAATGTCTCTAAATTTTCCTATTTTTTAATTTTATTTTCATTTTTTCTAAAAACCCTGGTAATATATAATAATTCAAAAATTTTAATAAAAGTAAATATGATTAATTTTATTATTTATTTAAATGAATTATTTAGTTTTTTACTTTCCCTTTTTAGTGTATTTAAATGAATTATTTAGTTTTTTACATTCCCTTTTTAGTGTTCCATCCAAAAGTACACACAATTTGGTAACACTCTTAAAGCTATTTTCAGTAGGTAAATAATTAGAATCTCTTAAAATTAAAAATTTTCATGTTCACTATATGTGGACTTATTGTAGACCGAAACGCCGTGAATTCGATCCTTGTTTTATTAATATATTTTAAAGCGTTTTTGAGATATTTCGAAAATATGAAATAAAAAATAACTTGTTGCACTCACAATTACAATGGTAAAGTAAATAAATTGACACGTTCTAATGTGGCCATACACTTGACTTTACCAGATACTTTTGGTTGAGTTTGGTGCAAGGGCCTAGATTTAAATTTTTTGACCATCGCCCCCTAATTTTGGCTCAAAAAAAAATATTTTCGTTATTTTAGGCTCATTTTATAGTATATTTAATTTTTCTTGTTTTTTTTTAGTTAGAAAATCTTATAATTTTAAAATTTAATCCACCCTCCCCCCTTTAATTTTAGATCAATATGCAGCATAATCTAATCAGTTCTTAATCTCAATG